>CM059312.1:187500-210000 GCA_030340665.1 Neosalanx taihuensis
GTGTGTTTGAGGAGACTCAACAGGCAGTGATGCAGTGGAAACCCTCCAGTAGTAATGATCCCCAGGTTTACTAGCCGCCCTCCAAAACTCTCATCAATTACCATCCTCCACACAGTTCCACATGGGGGACAAGAACCCCACTTCTGTCACGCCACATTTACCCCAACAATCATTTCTTGCCAAAAATTGGAGTGATTAGTCAGGGGATAGTTAGAGGCCTGGGTCTGCAGTGTATAAAGACAGGAAGAGAAACCCAATGACTTCACCACAGCATGCTGTTCCATAGTGCTGCTTTGTGCATTTGGTGTACAGTGTAGGACTTCTGAATTTAAAAACTCTAAATTATAGTGACGCATAAAAGAAAACTCGGGGAACACCGCTAGGCACAAATAACATTTCAAAAATGTATTTGAATTTATTTTTGACAAATTGACATTCGACCCAGGAACCTAACCCTAACCCTAAAATTCCAGGGCATTTGCTGTTAAAATGTGTCAAAATTCCAGAAAGTAAATATTCCCCCCACAGTTCCACACAGCCTCTGTGAGTTCAGTTTGACTGTGGAGACTGTGTTACTCAGGTTACTGTGTCACCATGGATTACACAGTGCTGTGCTTCTGGCTGGGCCCTGGTGGTGTGACATTATTCTCTGCTTCCTGGACGACAGACTGAACCAGTAAATCCCAGCCATGAGTAAAACCTTCCTAGAGCTATGATGCTACCTGAAAGGTAGATGAAAATGTAAAATACGATGTGTGTGTGTGCAATTGTGTGTGCATCTGTATGAGTGTGTGTGTGTTTGTGTGCGTTTGTGTGTATGTTTTATTGAACCAAAAAATTATAAAAATCTCAATTCTTTCATCCTGTAATTAGAATTTGAAGGCAGCCACAAGCCTTGACAAGGCGTTCAGCTTCGTGCTGCAAACAGTCCTGATTAGACGTGTGTGCTGTACTGATGCTACTGACTAGCTGCTACTGATGCTACTGACTAGCTGCTACTGATGCTACTGACTAGCTGCTACTGATGCTACTGACTAGCTACCTCCAGACATTCAGACGAACGAGCACAAAAGAGAAATCAACTGACGTGGAAAAAAGTCTTGTCAAAGTGCTGATATGATTCTTTTTCTTCCTCCAGTGAAGTGCTGGCTGGCTCAGCCTTGTCTGAGGAGAACATGGCGGGGGAGGTTCCCTCAGGCTTTGTACTGAAGGGGGGAGAAGGAAGCAGCCCTTTGTGTGATCCTTATCTCCATTTGTGGTGTTCTCAACACCGGTTCTCCTTCCATTTGACATTGGAAACACCCGCGATACACACACTGAAACACACGCGAAACACACACTGTGTAACTAGATTGCTCCCTTTCGTCAGCCTGCCATCTGCATGTCCCTGGCACACACACACACACACACACACACACACACACACACACACACACACACAGACTTTGTCTGGTAAGACTTTTCCCTTATTGTGTTTCCTGTGAATGGAAATGTGGACACTTGTTTTGTGGGCCAGAAATTAGGAAAAAGGTAAAGAAACGCTTCAGTGAGAATGTGCAAACCGAACATGTTGAGTTTTTAAAAGGAACACACTGCTAGCTGATACAAAGCCAAGCAGCGCCGAGCACAAGCTTGTACCTTATGTCAGCTTGTACCTTATGTCAGCTTGTACCTTATGTCAAGCTTGTACCTTATGTCAGCTTGTACCTTATGTCAGCTTGTACCTTATGTCAGCTTGTACCTTATGTCAAGCTTGTACCTTATGTCATCTTGTACCTTATGTCAGCTTGTACCTTATGTCAAGCTTGTACCTTATGTCAGCTTGTACCTTATGTCAGCTTGTACCTTATGTCAAGCTTGTACCTTATGTTACCTTGTACCTTATGTCAAGCTTGTACCTTATGTCAGCTTGTACATTATGTCAGCTTGTACCTTATGTCAGCTTGTACCTTATGTCAAGCTTGTACCTTATGTCAGCTTGTACCTTATGTCAAGCTTGTACCTTATGTCAGCTTGTACCTTATGTCAACTTGTACCTTATGTCAGCTTGTACCTTATGTCAACTTGTACCTTATGTCAAGCTTGTACCTTATGTCAGCTTGTACCTTATGTCAAGCTTGCACCTTATGTCAGCTTGTACCTTATGTCAAGCTTGCACCTTATGTCAAGCTTGTACCTTATGTCAAGCTTGTACCTTACGTCAGCTTGTACCTTATGTCAGCTTGTACCTTATGTCAGCTTGTACCTTATGTCAAGCTTGCACCTTATGTCAGCTTGTACCTTATGTCAAGCTTGCACCTTATGTCAAGCTTGTACCTTATGTCAAGCTTGTACCTTACGTCAGCTTGTACCTTATGTCAGCTTGTACCTTATGTCAGCTTGTACCTTATGTCAGCTTGTACCTTATGTCAACTTGTACCTTATGTCAAGCTTGTACCTTATGTCAGCTTGTACCTTATGTCAAGCTTGCACCTTATGTCAGCTTGTACCTTATGTCAAGCTTGCACCTTATGTCAAGCTTGTACCTTATGTCAAGCTTGTACCTTACGTCAGCTTGTACCTTATGTCAAGCTTGTACCTTATGTCAAGCTTGTACCTTATGTCAGCTTGTACCTTATGTCAGCTTGTACCTTATGTCAGCTTGTACCTTATGTCAACTTGTACCTTATGTCAACTTGTACCTTATGTCAACTTGTACCTAATGTCAGCTTGTACCTTATGTCAAGCTTGCACCTTATGTCAGCTTGTACCTTATGTCAAGCTTGCACCTTATGTCAAGCTTGTACCTTATGTCAAGCTTGTACCTTACGTCAGCTTGTACCTTGAAGTAAATTCTATGTTTGTTTATCTTGCATAGCGAATAAACCCCCATTCTGATTCTGATTCTGATTATGTCAGCTTGTACCTTATGTCAAGCTTGTACCTTATGTCACGCTTGTACCTTATGTCAGCTTGTACCTTATGTCAGCTTGTACCTTATGTCAGCTTGTACCTTATGTCAGCTTGTACCTTATGTCAACTTGTACCTAATGTCAGCTTGTACCTTATGTTACGGGTTTGCCAAAGAGAAAAGGGGTCAGTAACTGTCGCAGGGGGATGCTTTTGCTCATTAGTGAAAATATAGCGGTGTGACGGTAATATCACTCCCCCTTGGGGCTCTTTTCAGATCCTTTTTCTCAAGTGTTTCCAGGTCCTAGTCATACTGGAGATGTTAAGCCTGCATGACGAATATTGTAAAAAAAAAAAAAAAAGAATTAAAAAAGAGAGAAGGTGACAGGCAGATATTCAGGGCACACAGTGAGGGGGAGGGGGGTGCACATGCAGACTGCCCCTTTAAATGATTCGCTGTGTCTATCTGGCCGGAGTCTAACTGGGAGGATATTTATTGTTTTTGCGATGTCCTGGTGGGTTTCTGTAGCCGAACCCTGCCCTGTAAGACCACTCGCAGAGCACAAACCTCATTAAAAGGAAGTTTAATTCATACTTGTACGATTTGGTTTCAACCAACCAAATTACAGCTGGATTTTAGAAAGAACAAGTCTAGTGTGTGGAGCGATTAGAGTCTTACAAGGTTGCTGCACGGCTCACTGGTGAGCTAAGCTCCTCCATCCAGCGCTTCTTTGTGTGTGAGTGTGTTTATTCCTCGTAAGGCTACTCCATCTCTGCACTTAGGCATGTGTGCGCCCTTCATCAGCAAGGTATCAAACCCCATCGCTCAGCTGGACAGTACAGGACACACTTCGCTTTGAAGACACAAAGGGCAGCGGACAAAAGAAGCGTTTTGCTTGTATTGTTAGTTGCGGGGTGGAGCGGCGAGGAGCGGCACACAGACAGACGCGCAGACAGACATGTTATTTCAGCTGGGGTTTTGTCCTCGATATAGAGGTGATGTGAACGAGCTCAAACACTTTAAGGTCATTGTTTCCTCCCCGATTCAAGAAATGGAAGTTCAATTTGTTTTCTTGGCGCACAACAAAAAGAACACAGAGAAATAGGAGAGATACGTGCGACTTGTGATGGAGTCAGGTTCATTTGCAGCCTGAAGTCTGCAGTAATTGCCCCATACTCCCCCTCTCCCTCCCCCCTCCTTCCCCCCCTGTGCCTCAGTCCTACATCTCTCCAGTCTGTCCTCGCTCTGGGGGACGGGGGATGGGGTGCAGAGGGGGGCGGGAGGGTGTGAGGAATGACTGGCAGCTAATGAGGTGGGTTGGGGGCTTGGGTCAAGCGTGCCGCTGGTGTTTGTTGGGACGGCGACAGCCACCTCCTGCACCCCTCCCCCACCCCCGGCCACCCCCGGCCAACTCCACTCCCCCCTCTTTCCGACAGAGGCCCAAAAGCCCTCCCACCCCCCACCCCTCTTGCCCCTGCAGCCCTCCATTCTCCGATTGTTTCAAGATGAGTTTGTTTGCTTGTCCCCTTTCCTGAGTGCCCAACATAAGCCAGACCTTCTTTCTTCTACTGGGGTGATGAATGGAAATGATCTGCACCAGAGAGCATAAACAAACGCTTTTCTTTTTCTCTCGTCTCGCCTTCCGCCGCTGTTTCATGGACGGACATACAGACGCACACGCTTCATCTGCTTCCCAGTGAGCTGCCTGTTTACATGCTCTGGCAGCCTGATTTACCTGAAGTCACTCTTAAACTACAGAATAGGCTCACAGTCAGAATCCAAACTCCAAAATGCTTCTTTGTCTCTGAAATACCTCTAAAATAAAATGCAAAATAAAATGAAAATGTTTTATTTAAAAAAATTTGCTGTAAGATTTATTGGGTGGCGTTATGTAAGCTTTAAGTGTTGTATCTGTGTTATTATATGTATGAATTCAGTCTTATTGTTGTCAGGATTGATACGGTGTGGAAGGGTTAGGAAATGAGGTCATTTGAGATGTCTGTCTTTGTAAACGTTCACACAAGGCTCAGTTTTACAGAATGTTTTTTTATTTATTTGTTCTTCATTGAGAGCTTAGTGAAAATGATTATGAGTGTTATGCTAGAGAGAGAGCAGCAGCCATGCCAGAGACAGCAGGTCCAGAATGGACCCAGGTTCCTGCAGGAAGGCCCCTAGCTACAGGCCCCAAGCTACAGGCCCCTCTACAGGCAGCCATGCCTCACTGTACAAGCTTCTGTAATATAGCTTTCTCAGAAATTCCCCAAACGCATTAGATGTGATTAAGAATGAATTGCCAGGATCTGTTAGCTCTCTGGATAATATCCCAGCCCCCTGATTTGATTTTCCAGGGTGAATAATGAGAAAATAAATACTTAAAGTTGGATATACTAAATTATATTTTTGCGTTATATTTTTCTCCCCCCTGTAATGCATTCATTAAGCTGTTGCACTTTTAATGAGTCTGTTCTTAAAAAAAAGTATCCAGTAATACGGTAGAATGTTTCAAATCTGATGTGTTCCCAGTGCCTCTTGTATGCTGCTGTAGATGGCACTGTTTTCCTTCCAGTCGCTGGACTTACAGGAGGTTTATTAAAGAATCATTTCAGTGATGTATGGGTTACGCCATCTCCCATTCACATCCATGCAAAACTCAGTTATGGGAGTCCTCCATTTTTTCCAAACATGACTATTTCATGGAATAAGTATCAAATTAGGAATGGACCGGACTGGAATGTGGGCCAGTTGAAAAGGCACTGTAGCATTTAGTCACTTATCATCGGAGTGGGATGGCAGTTGTGTGTGGGTGTGTGTGTGTGATTGACTAGGTGTCTGTAGTGTGTGTGTGTGTGTGTGTTTGTATGTGTGTGCGTCAGTGTGGGTGCTGTTTGTGTGTGTTCAACTTTGTAAGCGGCCAGTTTTCCAGCAGTCCAGGTGACTTCTTCAAGTGTTGGTCCACTAACTCCCAGGACCTTTAGCACAGCTCAACAACACAGATCCAGTTTCTCTGTTGGAATGAGCCACAGCAAACTTGACAAAAAGAACAAAACAGCAATTGATAAGATGTGGAAACCCAAACCGTGCTCGGAACGATCGGCTGGATCGACACTCTCTCTTTCTCTCTCTTTCTCTCTGTGAGCTTTTGTGTCCCAGACTGCGGGTGTTTTCACTGTGTGTATACTGTGGAGTGTCTGAGCCAGCGCTGGCCTTACTCACTGTATTCATCGTAAGCAGTGTTTTTGTGTTAGACATGAAATCTTTGATTCAGACTTGAAGGCTTTATTGTACTTCTTCACAACAATGTGGTCATTAAGAGAACGGACTTATCTGGGTTCAGGGACATACAGTGTGTGGGGGGGGGGGGGGATCAGGCTCTTTGGGGCTTTTTTCTTTTTCTTTGGTATTTCTTTGAATGCGAAAGATCCATCCAGTCAAATCATCAGTTTCTTCGTCTATTCCGTTTATTTCTATATGGGCGAGATCGTTATTGCACCAGAACTTCAAAGTCAAATTAAGCCAAACGGGCAGTTCACATGGGGATAATCATACGCAGAAAACCTCTCCACAAACCTGCATTGCTTCATTTCGAAGGTGTCCATAGAAATATTGACAGGTTTTTTAAGCATCAAAGACTGAGATAGTTAATAAATAAATAATAACATTATAAATCAATTGTACGGCCTGACAGTATGACATTTGATTTAACTGCATGCAGCTTCGAATTTCTCCCTGATTCTTATTTTAATTAGCGAAGGACGACATAAACAGTGTTTTTTTCTGCCGTCTTCCCTGTATGTTGATTGATGTATTACCGAGTTGTGTACATTGGCCTCGGTGAAAGTGAAAAATCGCTTTTTTATTGGATACCTCTCAAAGCCAGACCCTTTTAAGGCTTTGCCAGAGACGGTTAAGTAAATCAGTGTGGGTCTGTCCACAGTGGGGGATCGCTGCGCTCAGGCTGGTCTGACTTCCTCATGGGGGGGGTGGGGGGGGGTGGCAGGACTGAAAGAGGTGATGGTTACCGGGGTATGATGAAGCAAGAGTGGAAAAACTTTGTGAAAGACTCAAAGAAGGGGAGGGAAAGAGACCCTGTAACACTGTCAGTCTGACACATGATGGAGGGAAAAAAGAAAGAAATCCCACAAATAAGACATGCGGACAGAATTACCAATGCCTCCAGATTCCCTGCGTACAGTAAGAGTGGCCATGCTGTTTTCATTTAGCATGTCACTTCACAGAGTCACAGTATAAATGAAAACAGGACTTTCCCTCTATTCTTCTCTCCTCTTTCAAATTCAGTCTTCCTATTATGGTTAGGGAGGAGTGGGGTTTCAATCCGCACACACACACACACACACACACACACACACACACACACACACACACACACACACAACACACACCCCACAAGTGGAGGGATATATTCTGTCTCCTCCACCTAGAAAGGGGTTGACACACTGGAACCGCAGGGCCGCAGGGCCATGAGCTTCCTTTGTGTATTTTTTTAGCTTGCCTGTCGGCGTCTGACGCGGGCACTGTTGCCAAACGCCTCTGAGTTCCTCTTGGCGGGGGGGTGAGTGGGGGGTCAGGTGGGGAGTGGCGGGGGGGAGGGGGGGGGGCAGTCAGGTGGGCACTGCCAGGGTCACTGGAGCTACAATGACATCATTGATGTAGTGGCCTTCGTGGCCAGCCAGCCTTAGCGGCCCAGCCTGAATGAATGATTAGCAGGGCCTGGGTTGTGATGTAAATATTACCTTTACACTAGCAACACCAAGCCTCTCCACACATCAGCAAACACCTTTTGTGTCGAGGATTAGTGATGGATCGAGTCCCCCAGCCCCCCCGCCCCCAGCCCCCCCGCCCCCAGCCCCCCAGCCCCCCCCACCAGAGAGGATTTATCCCCCCTCTCCTTTCTTGAACTATCGCTTCAGCAAGGATCAGGAACCACGTAGCTCCTTTTCTAACTGCAGGGTGGCTCTGCTAGCTTTAAGGACATGGCGTCATGCACTTGGCTGCTCCCTCATAGGCTGTTAGGTGGCCTGTTACCAGGCTTCTGATTGGACACTTTGCTGTTTCATGACCTATAACGAGTCCCCTGGAAGGCTTTGTGTTATTCTGCAGCTTGCTAAGAGCCCTGTGATTGGTTGGCTTTTCAAGTGTGTATCCAGCAGGGGTCTACGATGCAGGGTAGAAAAGTAAGAAGCCTTTCTACAATAGATGAACATTTCTAACAGAAAACTTACTGTTCCAGCGCACAGCTTAAAGCTTTATATACATATTTTATATACGATTTAGTGTAACAAAAAAACATGAATTTTTGTAGACAACCCACACACACATCACATCTTTCAATCTGAATTATAACTCAATTAACCAACACAGCTGTCTGCACTGGTGTCTATCTGAAAAAAAAGAACGTATGAAGTGTGTGTGCGTGTGTGTGTGTGTGTGTGTGTGTGAGACACCGGGTGGGACAAACGCTGTGATCAGGTCTGCAAGCTGATCTATCCAACAGCGGAGGCTGTGTCTTCGACTCCCACACACCCCACGCAATTCCATCCTGGGTTCTTTGATACGCTGACCTCTTTTGTTGCTTCCCTCTCAGCTCCACCTGGGGAGGGAAAGCGAGGGATGAGAAAAAGAGAGAGACTAGTGATTTTGTCATGTCAGCTGTATGACTCTAAAGGACTGAGGGGCAGTTTGAACAGAGAAGCGGTCACACTTATACTTTGACACATTATTCATTAACAAAGTAGAGGTGGTGGATGTGCCACAGAGCTGGTCCCTGTACTAAAAGCATGCAGGCATCACAGTGTTGCTGCTAACCCTACACTACAGAACTGCGCGGGACTGTTTTTTTCATCCCGCTCCCGCTGAATTTCTGACCATTACCGCCCGCACCCGCAAAGTGTGCAGCAACGTGCCCGCCCAGACCCGCCCGCAGCTAAATTGAAACCGCCCGTTCCCGCAAGATTTCCGTTGGGTCCCGCGGGACCCAATCCCAGTGCAGACCTGTACCCCACACACCAGCATCAGACTCAGGGTCTGCTAGATTCAATACATATCAGCATATATTTATGGTTTAGATTCATTCTTTTTTCTTCTTTTTTTTTTGGTGCCCCCCTCACCATATTGGTGCCACCCTTATCACTTGGTGCCCCCGTCAGCACTTGGTGCCCCCGTCAGCACTTGGTGTCCCCGTCAGCACTTGGTGCCCCCCTCAGCATGTTGGTGGCCCCCTCAGCATGTTGGTGGCCCCCTCAGCATGTTGGTGCCCCCCTCAGCACTTGGTGCCCCCCTCAGCACTTGGTGGCCCCCTCAGCACTTGGTGGCCCCCTCAGCACTTGGTGCCCCCCTCAGCACTTGGTGCCCCCCTCAGCACTTGGTGCCTCCGTCAGCACTTGGTGCCCCCGTCAGCACTTGGTGTCCCCGTCAGCACTTGGTGCCCCCCTCAGCATGTTGGTGGCCCCCTCAGCACTTGGTGCCCCCCTCAGCATGTTGGTGCCCCCCTCAGCACTTGGTGCCCCCCTCAGCACTTGGTGCCTCCGTCAGCACTTGGTGCCCCCCTCAGCATGTTGGTGCCCCCCTCAGCACTTGGTGGCCCCCTCAGCACTTGGTGGCCCCCTCAGCATGTTGGTGCCCCCCTCAGCACTTGGTGGCCCCCTCAGCACTTGGTGGCCCCCTCAGCACTTGGTGCCCCCCTCAGCACTTGGTGCCCCCCTCAGCATGTTGGTGCCCCCCTCAGCACTTGGTGGCCCCCTCAGCACTTGGTGCCCCCCTCAGCACTTGGTGCCCCCCTCAGCACTTGGTGGCCCCCTCAGCACTTGGTGGCCCCCTCAGCACTTGGTGGCCCCCGTCAGCACTTGGTGCCCCCCTCAGCACTTGGTGCCCCCCTCAGCACCTACATTTACATTATTCATTCAGCAGATGCTTTTATCCAAATCGACTTCCAGGAGAGAGCATCGGTCACTGATCATAACAACAAGATAGACCCCAAACATAGCAGGCTTATAGATTATGAAACATACATTGTGAGAAACCAAACAAGTGCCCAAGGGAAGAGCTATGAGAGTATTCAACCAAACAAGTTACACTTATATGGCAAGCATCTCTGATGGACAATAGTGAACCGGTAGAAAAGCAAACAACAATAACACTACATGACTGCCAGTACATAATAACACAGGTTAGGACCGGACCAAAAAAAAGGCCAACAGGTCCCGCAGTAGGAATCCTTATGACCCTGGGGGAAAGACTACTAGTAGGTCCAGCAGTTAGTCCTAAATATTGTTGAACTCCCGGAATAGGTGCGTCTTGAGCCTTTTCTTGAAGTGGGGAGACAGTCAGTGTCTCTGGTGGGGGTGGGGAGTTGATTCCACTAGCCGAAGAAGAGACTTGATATAATTCGTAGCAGTCCCGTTCACCGCTCAGTAGGTCAGTACCAGGGTCTTGAATCTGATGCGGACCATGATGGGAAGCTGAGGAGGAGCAGGGTGACATGAGATCGTCTGGATAGATTGAAAACCAGGCGAGCTGCTGCATTCTGGATCCTCTGTATGGGGCAGGTTGTGCATGCTGGGAGACCAGCGTGCAGTGAACTACCTGTAGTCCAGCTTTGAGAGGACAAGAGCTTGGATTAGCCATTGGGTGGAATGATCAGACAGGTATCTTCTGATTTTCCGGTTGTTGTAGAGGGTGAATTTACATGACCGTGAGACTGCAGCAATGTGGGATGAGAGGGAGAGCTTTTCATCCAGGTTTACCCCAACCTAACCCCAGGTTTCTGGCCGAAGATGAAGGGGTCACAGTTGAAGATCCCAGAGGCATCGAGATATCGTGGGAGATAGATGGGTTGGCTGGGATGATGAGAAGTTCTGTTTTGACAAGGTTCATCTGGAATTGGTGCCTGGTCGTCCAGGCTGAGATGCCAGTGAGGCAGGCCTCGATCCTAGCTGAGATCCCTGGATCGGTCGGGGAGAACGACAGGTACAGCTGCGTGTCGTCAGCGTAGTAGTGGTAGGAGAAGCCATGGGAGGTGATGATTGGTCCGAGTGTGGTGGTGTACAGGGAGAATAGGAGAGGTCCAAGGACAGAACCCTGTGGGACACCAGTGGAGAGTTGGCGAGGACCTGACATTTTTCCTCCCCAGAAGACCTGGTAGGATCTTCCCCTCAGGAAGGATGAGATCCATTCAAGCACAGTGCCAGTTATGACCATCTGAGAGTGTGGCGAGCAGGATCTGATGATTAACCGTATCAAATGCTGCAGAAAGGTCTAGCAGAATGACAACATATGACATTGAGGCCTCTCTGGCAGGCTGGAGGGCAGTGGTAACTGACAGGAGGGCAGTCTCGGTGGCGTGGCCGGTCTTGAAGCCCGATTGGTTAGGGTCATGTAGGTTGTTCAGCGAGAGAAAGTTTGACAGTTGGCTGGTTACGGCACATTCAATTGTTTTAGAAAAGAAGGGTAGCAGTGATACTGGTCTGTAGTTCTGGAGGATGGCTGGGTTAAGAGAGGGTTTCTTGAGCAGGGGTCCAATTATGGTCTGTTTGAAAATAGAGTGAAAAGTGCCAGAAGTGAGGGAGGAATTGAGGATGTGGAGAAGGAAATATGTGATGGAGGGATATATGGTTTGGAAAAGAGGGGACTGTATCAAGGGGACAGGAGGTGGGGCAGTGGGAGAGAATGAACTGCTAATGTTGGCGACTTTATTCCCAAAGAAGCAGGAGAAGCTGTCCGCTGTCGGGGTGGAGGGAGGGGGTGGGGGAGGAGGGTTGAGGAGAGAAGAAAAGGTAGAGAACAGCTTAGGGGGGCTTGGAGCAGAGTTAACTTGCTTCAGGAAGTAGTGGATTTTTACCTCGGTGATGTGAGTCAAGGTCTGGACCGTCATTGGACTTCAGCCATCTTCTCTCAGCTGCCCGAAGGGTGGAACGCTCTTGGCGAACTCCGTGAGCCATGGGCAGGAGGGAGAGGATCGTGCAGGTTTAGTTGACAAGGAACAGAGAATGTCCAGAGATGCAGTTAGTGTGGAGAACAGAGAGCTGGTGGCAGTGCCAATGGGGTGGGATGTTACAATGGAGATTACAGCGGAAGGTTACGACGGGGTGGGAGACTTGTAATGTTAGTGTAGACAGACCATCTTAATGGTGTAGTCAGGTCTGTTCCCCCAGCCTTTAGAACGTTCTGCCAACCAGGATGAGAGGAACATTGTAATATGATCATGCATAACATCTACCCCTCTACCTCCACACACACTTCATCCTCCGGTGGGAAAAGAACACTCTTTCTTAAAAGTTTGCATCTTCCATCCAAGAATTGTATTTCTTGTTGAAGAAAAAACATACAAAAAAACCCAGACGGAATAATCTTTGACTGTTTTCTCTTGTTCTGGCAGATCAATCGAGCTCCGAGTTTTGGAACTGATCAGAAGATCGATTACGACGTGAAGAAGGGAGTTCTGCTCAATGCTCTGAAACTGCTTAATATCAGGTAAGGGTCCAGGGCTCTCTCTGTGCTTCACTTGTCTGGTATTATTCCCCACTGCTCCTCACTACTCCTCACTACTCCTCACTGCTCCCCCACTGCTCCTCACTACTCCCCCACTACTCCTCACTGCTCCCCCACTGCTCCTCACTACTCCCCCACTGCTCCTCACTGCTCCTCACTGCTCCTCACTACTCCTCACTGCTCCTCACTGCTCCCCCACTGCTCCTCACTGCTCCTCACTACTCCTCACTGCTCCTCACTGCTCCCCCACTACTCCTCACTGCTCCCTCACTGCTCCTCACTGCTCCCCCACTGCTCATCACTCCTCCCCCACTGCTCCTCACTACTCCTCACTGCTCCTCACTGCTCCCCCACTGCTCTTCACTGCTCCCCCACTGCTCCTCACTGCTCCCCCACTGCTCCTCACTGCCCCTCAATGCTCCCTCACTGCTCCTCACTGCTCCCCCACTGCTCCTCACTGCTCCTCACTGCTCCTCGCTACTCCTCACTGCTCCTCACTGCTCCCCCACTGCTCCTCACTGCTCCCTCACTGCTCCTCACTGCTCCCCCACTGCTCCTCACTGCTCCCCCACTGCTCCCCACTGCTCCTCACTGCTCCTCACTGCTCCTCACTGCTTCCCCACTGCTCCTCACTGCTCCTCCACTGCACCTCACTGCTCCTCACTACTCCTCACTGCTCCTCACTGCTCCCCCTCTGCTCCTCACTGCTCCTCACTGCTCCCTCACTGCTCCTCACTGCTCCTCACTACTCCTCACTGCTCCTCCTCTGCTCCTCACTGCTCCTCACTACTCCTCACTGCTCCCTCACTGCTCCTCACTGCTCCCCCACTGCTCATCACTCCTCCCCCACTGCTCCTCACTACTCCTCACTGCTCCTCACTGCTCCCCCACTGCTCTTCACTGCTCCCCCACTGCTCCTCACTGCTCCCCCACTGCTCCTCACTACTCCCCCACTGCTCCTCACTGCTCCTCAATGCTCCCCCACTGCTCCTCACTGCTCCTCTCTGCTCCTCACTACTCCTCACTGCTCCTCACTGCTCCCCCACTGCTCCTCACTGCTCCCTCACTGCTCCTCACTGCTCCCCCACTGCTCCCCCACTGCTCCCCACTGCTCCTCACTGCTCCTCACTGCTCCTCACTGCTTCCCCACTGCTCCTCACTGCTCCTCCACTGCACCTCACTGCTCCTCACTACTCCTCACTGCTCCTCACTGCTCCCCCTCTGCTCCTCACTGCTCCTCACTGCTCCCTCACTGCTCCTCACTGCTCCCCCACTGCTCCCCACTGCTCCTCACTGCTCCTCACTACTCCTCACTGCTCCTCCTCTGCTCCTCACTGCTCCTCACTACTCCTCACTACTCCTCACTGCTCCCCCTCTGCTCCTCACTGCTCCTCACTACTCCTCACTGCTTCTCACTACTCCTCACTGCTCCCTCTCTGCTCCTCACTACTCCTCACTACTCCTCACTGCTCCTCACTACTCCTCACTACTCCTCACTGCTCCTCACTACTCCTCACTGCTCCCTCTCTGCTTCTCACTACTCCTCACTGCTCCCTCTCTGCTCCTCACTACTCCTCACTGCTCCCTCTCTGCTCCTCACTACTCCTCACTGCTCCTCACTACTCCTCACTACTCCTCACTGCTCCTCACTACTCCTCACTACTCCTCACTGCTCCTCACTACTCCTCACTGCTCCCTCTCTGCTTCTCACTACTCCTCACTGCTCCCTCTCTGCTCCTCACTGCTCCTCACTGCTCCTCACTGCTCCTCACTACTCCTCACTACTCCTCACTGCTCCTCACTACTCCTCACTACTCCTCACTGCTCCTCACTACTCCTCACTGCTCCCTCTCTGCTTCTCACTACTCCTCACTGCTCCCTCACTGCTCCCTCTCTGCTCCTCACTACTCCTCACTACTCCTCACTGCTCCTCACTGCTCCTCACTACTCCTCACTGCTCCTCACTGCTCCTCACTGCTCCTCACTGCTCCTCACTGCTCCTCACTACTCCTCACTGCTCCTCACTGCTCCTCACTGCTCCTCACTGCTCCTCTCTGCTCCTCACTGCTCCTCACTGCTCCTCACTGCTCCTCAAGAGACTCAGAGATTGCGCAGAAGGAATCGGAACAAAAAGCGCACAATGAACTTTCTTAACACGAGCCCAAGCTTTTGAATGATTTAGATTTGATCGATCAGCTTTTTTGCCTTCCCACCCCCCCACCACCACACACAAACGCACGTATTTAACAGAAACCTCTTTCATGTCTGCAGTATTTTGGGCCCTTGTTATCGTTTCAGAATGTCACAGAAGTTATTGAAGAAATGTGTTTACCAGACAGGGTCTCTAACCCAGGGTCTGAACAATAACTAAACTTGCCTGACCTTCTTAATGTGTTGGAGTTGCAGATAGAAGAGAATTCAGTTGGAAAGCTTTTTTATTTCTTTATTTCGTTCTTTTGTGTTTACGTGTGAGAGCTTACCCTTCATGCAGTGTGGTACAGCTTCTGTGTGCTGTTCGGGGGCTATTTGTGTGTACAGGGTGTGTGTTCATGCTTGAGTGTGTGTGTGTTGAGTCTGTCCCCAGGCAGTTGCTGATTGATCATCTTAAAGCTAACCTCTGCTGGAGCTGCTCTCTGTTTGCCTTTCATTGCAGCTGTGTATAGACTCCACACACTGCATCACATCTGAACTACAAACACGCACACTCACTTATTCACTCATTCACTCACTCACACACCCACCCACTCACTCATTCACTCACTCATTCACTCAACAACTTACTCGCTTATTCATTCACTCCCTCACTGACTCACTGACTTACTCACTAATTCACTCCCTCACTCACTGACAGTCATGTGGCTCAGTGGTTAGGGAGTCAGGCTGGTAATCAGAAGGTATCAGATTCGAAACCCAGCTCTGTCAACATGATTTTATGTCCTTGGTCAAGGCACTTCACCCTGTTTGCTTCAGGGGGAATGTCCCTGTACTTACTGTAAGTCGCTCTGGATAAGAGTGTCTGCTAAATGACTCAATGTAAAAATGACTAAACGTAGATACTCACCTATTCACTCATTCACTTCACTTATACATACATTCATTTACACAGGCACACAGTGTAACATACTAATATACACCTTCTGTCATTCACTTATTCACTCACACACACACACATATGCATACATACATTCATTTACACAGGCACGCAGAGTACACATACTTTAGTAGACGTGCTTGGAAAGCTTTGGGCTCTGTGATCCACTAAAATCTACAGACCAGCACCACAAATCCCTTATCAGAATGATATGTTTAATCACCAATGTTTGTTGTGTTTCCAGAGATTAAAAAGGAAGATTTGATTATTTCCTAACTAAATAAATCAGAGCATGAAAGGCAGAAAAATATCTGATGGAAAGAAATGAAGAAAATCAGCCGGAACAAACTAGTGACTTTCATAGTGTTGTTGCCCCTCCTGGGGTCTTCGCTGAGGGGGGGTGGGGGGGGGTGGGGGCGGGGGTGGGGGTGGCCTTTCTTTCTGAAAAGGTGCTTAAATCACAACCGTGTATTTTCGGGGCCCAAAGGAGGAGGTAGAGGAGGGTCAGGACCTCCAGAGCCACAGGGGGAGCTGTGTGCACCCAGAGTCCATCATCCAATTTGAAGGACCAGTGCATTGAAACAGCTCCACAAACCGTCCAGCACACACCCTCTCTCTCTCTCTCTCTCTCTCTCTCTCCTTCTCTCTCTCTCTGTCTCTGTCTCTCTCTCTCTCTGTCTCTCTCTCTCTCTCTCCTTCTCTCTCTCTCTGTCTCTGTCTCTCTCTCTCTCTGTCTCTCTCTCTCTCTCCTTCTCTCTCTCTCTGTCTCTCTCTCTCTCTCTGTCTCTCTCTCTCTCTCTCCTTCTCTCTCTCTCTGTCTCTCTGTCTCTCTCTCTCTGTATCTCTCTCTCTCCTCTCTCTCTCTGTCTCTCTCTCTCTGTATCTCTCTCTCTCTCTCTCGTAGCTCTCCACCAGATTAGTAAGGGCTAGCCATCCATCTTGCTGTTAGAATTTAGGGATTGGTGGATGTGTCGGGGTCGGGGGAGGGGAGGTTCCTGAGGAGTTTTCTGACCCCGTTGTTGTCGTCTTCTAGAGCTAGCGACAAGAAGCGGAACTTGGCGCAGCAGAAGGCGGAGGCCCAGAGACGCCTGTATGGTCAGGGATCCATGAAGAAGCTGTCCGCTGCCTCGTCTGACTGGGAGAGACAGCGCCACACGCTGGAAAGGAGGAAAGAGGAACTGGTAAAGAGCCGCCTTGCCCCCCCCCTCTCCCGCCCGCCCACGCTGGTCTTGTTTTTAGTGTGTCACGCTGAATCATCAGCCCTTTGAAGTAGGGGGGTCAACTGTGTTCCCTATGTGTGGGGGAGGAGGGGGGAGGAGGAGGGGGAGGGGGGTGGACCGACAGCTTCAAGTAGGCACTGTAACACCTTGATTAGTCTTCTGATCAACCTTTTGTGCTAATCAGCACCGAGGCGAAGGCGAGGGGGGCCTTCAGGGGGCCGTGAGGGGGCCGTGAGGGGGCCGTGAGGTGGCCGTGAGCCATAGCCATGGCTACCAGGGGGTGTGAGCGTGGACGACCACAGGAGAACGTTTATCATAGATCACTGGCTGTAATTGGACGGACCCCCTGTTGCTCTTGCAGCAAATTGACCAACTGACCTTTACAAAATTATACCTTTTGATGTATTGGAAAAAATGGTGGTGGGGGAGTGGGGGTCTATATGAATTATGAATCGTCAGCCGACATTAACAAGCAGAGGGGAGTCCTTTAGTGGTGCGATGGCTGCTTCTCGGTTGCTGTTCTCCCCTGACTTCATGGATCAGACCTTTCCTAACACACAAGTGGCTCCTTTCTCTCACTGTTCAGTCAGATTTGGGAAGGGCTTGATGAATCTCACCTGCTTTGCATAGGGCTCTTACTTCTGTTGTGCTTCTTCACCCCTCCCCTGTGCTCTCTCCCTCTCTCTCTATCTCCCTCTCTCTTTCTCCCTCTCTCCCTCTCCCTCTCTCTCTCTCCCTCTCTCCCTCTTTCTCCCTCTCTCTCCCTCTCTCCTCTCTCTATCTCTCTCTCTCCCTCTCTCTCTCTCTCTCTCTCTCCCTCTCTCTCTATATCCCTCTCTCTTTCTCTATCTCTCCCTCTCCCTCTCTCTCTCTCTCTCTCTCTCTCCCTCTCTTTCTCTCCCTCTCTCCCTCTTTCTCCCCCTCTCTCCCTCTCTCTCCCTCTCCTCTCCTCTCTATCTCTCTCTATATCTCTCTCTCTATCTCTCTGTCTCCCTCCCTCTCTCTCTCTCTCTCTCTCCCTCTCTCCCTCCCCTCTCTCTCTCTCTCTCTCTCTCTCTCTCTCTCCCTTTCTCTCTCTCCCTCTCTCTCGCTCCCCTTCTCTCTCTCTCTCCCTCTTTCTTTCTCTCTCTCTCTATCTCTCTTTATCAGAAGGAGAGACTGGCCCAGGTCCGTAAGCAGATCTCCAGAGAGGAGCACGAGAAGCGACATCTGGGGAACTACAGGTAGCGAGGGGGGACATAAGAGACCGGCTGTCCTCTGTGGGCCCTTGGGGACCGGCCCCGCTTACATTAACCGGTCATTTGTGGATCGTGGCTCCCTCAGGGGGATACATAATGTGTGTGTGGGGGGGGGGGGGTGGTTAAGAGAGAGATCGAGAGTGGGGAAGGCAAACCGTCGAGAGTGATGGAAAGGGCGAGAGAAAGCGAGAGAGGAATAGAGAGTGAGGAAAAAGTGTGCTTGTGAGAGAGAGAAGTAGAGGCATTCTGTCTCCCAGGAGTAAATAAACACCAACTCCACTGAACAACACAAAGAGAGCCACGATCTCATCTCCTCCTCTTCCTCCTCCTCCTCTTCCTCCTCCTACGACTCTCTTTGAATTCCCTCCATCTCTGATCCAAGCTTGGAAGGACAGAAGGACGTGTGTTTGACCTGCTGCCTCAGTGTGACTCCCCCATGTTGACATCTGTCTTCCTGAGCTTGGCCTTCGTTTATTCTCCATATCCTCGCTTCATGTCGTTCTCTTGATTTTCTTTAGATGCTGAGATATCGACCTCTGTCTCTTCCCTCTGTCTGTCTCACTCCTCTCACTTTGTATCCCAGACAGACACAGGGACTCAGTCTATTAGCCTGCCGGTCTATCAGCCAGTGAGTCAATCAGTGGACATTGTCTGTGCCAGGCTAATAAAGACCCTGTGATTCAGACACCACCATCCAGATCTGATTAAGACGGCGTCGTTAGAAGAGTCCCTTAACAAATGTAGCCTCCTGTTAGATGAAATGCTCTTCAGATATCCTGGGCTTCAAAAGAAGAGCCCAGCTTTAGCACGTCACTCCATCTCGTTTATCAAACATCCCTGAAATCCTCATGCCAATTTCAGCACACAGTTTGAGTGTGTGTGTGGACATGTGTGTGTGTGTGAAACGTGTGTGTGTGTGTGTGTGTGTGTGTGTGGACATGTGTGTGTGTGTACTCAAAGGAAAAACTGTGGAAGTTAGTCAAGTTTAGAGCTGATGTCATTGTGAATAATTTTCATATTTTTGATAATTAGATTAGATTAGATTCAACTTTATTGTCATTACACAGGTACAAGTCCAGGGCAACGAAATACAGTTAGCATCCAACCAGAAGTGCAAAACAGTCATTACAACATAATAATCCCTAAAATACTGGAACATGAGCCACTCCTCTGTAAGGTGGGTCACACCCAGATGATCTGATGCTCAAGAGGCCCAAGACACAAGCGATGGAAGACACAGCTGAGGGGGAGGCAGTAACTCAGCTCTGTTAGGACTGACAGCTTCATCTGTACCCATGTCAACTTTTACCTTTCCTTCACCCCCTGCTTACAAGGCTGAAGGGGGCTGCTGCTCGTCCACATGATTCGTCTGTATTCGCATTAGGCTGATTCTTGCCATCAAATCAAACAGCATATCTATTGACAGCAAGTTTGGGCCCCATTTATATCAATAGAAAGGCTCTGATTGACTTTGCCTCTGTGGTTGCTGTTTATTTGGAGTGTTTTGGTTGGTCAGTGAGCCTGCAGTGTTGAGGTCATTTGGAGATGGAGAGATGCAGAGTGAAGCTGTTCTTTACTCCCTCAGGTCTTCAGATAAACACTCTGGCTGTTAGTTTAGTCTGAGGGCGTTGACTCACGTGTGGACTAGCACATTAGCCGTCTGGAAATGAATGAAAGAGGAAGAAACTAGAGAACTAGCAGGGTTCAGTACAGTGCTTGTGGACAGACTGACAGCAGGGTTCAGTACAGTGCTTGTGGACAGACAGACAGCAGGGTTCAGTACAGTGCTTGTGGACAGACTGACAGCAGGGTTCAGTACAGTGCTTGTGGACAGACAGACAGCAGGGTTCAGTACAGTGCTTGTGGACAGACTGATAGCAGGGTTCAGTACAGTGCTTGTGGACAGACTGACAGCAGGGTTCAGTACAGTGCTTGTGGACAGACAGACAGCAGGGTTCAGTACAGTGCTTGTGGACAGACTGACAGCAGGGTTCAGTACAGTGCTTGTGGACAGACTGACAGCAGGGTTCAGTACAGTGCTTGTGGACAGACTGATAGCAGGGTTCAGTACAGTGCTTGTGGACAGACTGACAGCAGGGTTCAGTACAGTGCTTGTGGACAGACTGACAGCAGGGTTCAGTACAGTGCTTGTGGACAGACTGACAGCAGGGTTCAGTACAGTGCTTGTGGACAGACAGACTGACAGCAGGGTTCAGTACAGTGCTTGTGGACAGACTGACAGCAGGGTTCAGTACAGTGCTTGTGGACAGACTGACAGCAGGGTTCAGTACAGTGCTTGTGGACAGACTGACAGCAGGGTTCAGTACAGTGCTTGTGGACAGACTGACAGCAGACTTCTTTGAGCACTAAAGGCTGGTGAACATTTTATACACTGTTTAAGATGTACATATTATTTTGATATATCTAGTGGAATCCATCGATTTTCTCTCTTTCTCTGACGCTCCCTCTCACCATCCTTTTCTCTCACTCCTTCTGCTCATAATCCCCCCTCCCCATCCCCCTCCCCTATCACTCTTTCACTTCATCTCTCTCCTGTTTTTTTGGTTTTCCTTCCCTCGACCCTCCCATCATCCCTCTGGTTCTTTATATCTTTCCATTTCTCTACCCTTTCTCTCTACTCACCCTCTCTCCCCCTCCCCCCCCTCTCTCTCACCATCTCTCTCTTTCCCGCTTTCTCCTTCTCTATGTCTCTCCCTCCTCTCTCTCTCTCTCTCTCTCTCTCTCTCTCTCCCTCCCTCTCCCCCCCCTCTCTGTCTCCACAGACGTATTTACCCCCCAGATGACAAGCAGCTTTTGGAGAAGTATGAGAGTCTTCTCTCAGCTGCCTTTCAGACCTTCCTCGCCGGCCGAGCCGCCTCACTTCAAAAGGAAATGAATAATCCTCTGAAACGAATGAAGGCATGTACCTGAGACCCCCTGTTCACACACACACACACACACACGAGGACACACACACAAGGACACACACACACACGTTGACACACACACACACACAGGACACACTCTCCTTCTCCCATTGAGAGCCAGTGTTGCAGCAGTGTTGTCATCATGACCTTGTGTCTTCCAGCCTCTCAGAGATCTTTCATCAGAAGGTTTGATTCAAGCTGCCTCCTCTGGATCACATGTGTTTGCTGCTCAGAACTTGTGTCTTGTGGACTTGTGTCTCCTCACAGTGTTGTTTGAATTCACTCCTGAATTCTCCCATTGTTGATTTGAAGAAGCTTCTGTGATCTCTGCGTCTGAATGAGACTCTCCATCCATTATCCACGACACGCACGGCGCTGGTTTGGAAGGGCAAAGCATTTGATTGGATGGGGAAAGCCGTTGTTTGGCCATAAATTGGCAGGGCTATTTCAGCGGTTTTGTGAAGAGTTTCATTCTGGGGGTCGTTTTAGACGAAGCACTCGCTAAGGCTTCCTTTTTCCTTCTTGGTTTTTGTAGCGCGGTTTTCTCTACATCCCTGCAGGAGCGAGAGAGAGAGAGTAAAGGCTGGACAGGAGAGAGAGAGAGAGAGAGTAAAGGCTGGACAGGAGAGAGAGAGAGAGAGAGAGAGAGAGAGAGAGAGAGAGAGAGAGAGAGAGTAATGGCTGGACAGAGGGAGGGAGAGAGAGAGAGAGTAAAGGCTGGACAGAGGGAGGGAGAGAGAGAGAGAGTAAAGGCTGGACAGGAGAGAGAGAGAGAGAGTAAAGGCTGGACAGGAGAGAGAGAGAGAGAGAGAGAGAGAGAGAGAGAGTAAAGGCTAGACAGGGAGGAGGGGAGGAGGTTAACAGCTATCTGGAGGGCAGGTGAGACTGCGAGATGAGAGTTTGATGGGGAAGATCAGTGAGTCGAAGTTAAACAAGTTTGTGGGGTGATACGTTCAGAGGAAGAGAGAGAAGAAGGGAGGAGCAGGACAGATTAGTGAGGTCTGAGAGATGGGAGCCGAGGTATGGAGAGAAAGAGGGAGGAAGGAAGGAAGGAATAGGGAGTGAAGGAATGAGAAGATGATGAGACAGAGGAAGACCAAGAGAGGGATTTAGGAGGATTTACCATATGACAGACAAGACAGGCCGTCTCCCAGACCAGAACCAGGCTTGACCTGCCCCCAGGCCTGACCTGCCCCCAGGCCTGACCTGCCCCCAGGCCTGACCTGCCCCCTGACCTGCCCCTGCCCCCAGGCCTGACCTGCCCCCTGACCTGCCCCCTAGCAGTACCCACCACACACCAGACACACACACACACCAGACACACACACCAGACACACACACACACCACACACCAGACACACACACACACACACCACACACACACC
Source organism: Neosalanx taihuensis (assembly GCA_030340665.1). Lineage (NCBI taxonomy): Eukaryota > Metazoa > Chordata > Actinopteri > Osmeriformes > Salangidae > Neosalanx > Neosalanx taihuensis. The sequence continues at coordinate 209,756 of CM059312.1, forward strand.
AGACACACCCACCATAGACTCACACACGTACAAACCAAACAGCATATTGACATAAGCACAAGGCTCCCAAAAAATGACCTTTTTAACCGTCCAAAGCAGCTTGATTACTGATCTGAAAGAAACATTCAGGGATTATTCAGATCTTCCTCATATTCAGACTGGAACACGAGGGACACAAACTCTCTCTGTACCAACTTAGCTAAAGAGCCACTCTGATCTGTCTCTTTAGTATAACACCGGACAGA
>CM059312.1:215000-232500 GCA_030340665.1 Neosalanx taihuensis
TTAGTGCCCCCCCCCCTCACACTGTGGACAGGGTTAGGATGGTCCTTCTTTAGTCCCCCCCCCCACACTGTGGACAGGGTTAGGATGGTCCTTCTTTAGTCCCCCCCCCCCCCTCACACTGTGGACAGGGTTAGGATGGTCCTTCTTTAGTCCCCCCCCCTCACACTGTGGACAGGGTTAGGATGGTCCTTCTTTAGTCCCCCCCCCCCTCACACTGTGGACAGGGTTAGGATGGTCCTTCTTTAGTGCCCCCCCCCCACACTGTGGACAGGGTTAGGATGGTCCTTCTTTAGTCCCCCCCCCCCCCTCACACTGTGGACAGGGTTAGGATGGTCCTTCTTTAGTGCCCCCCCCCACACTGTGGACAGGGTTAGGATGGTCCTTCTTTAGTCCCCCCCCCCCTCACACTGTGGACAGGGTTAGGATGGTCCTTCTTTAGTCCCCGTCCCCCCCCACACTGTGGACAGGGTTAGGATGGTCCTTCTTTAGTCCCCCCCCCCCACACTGTGGACAGGGTTAGGATGGTCCTTCTTTATTCCCCCCCCCCTCACACTGTGGACAGGGTTAGGATGGTCCTTCTTTAGTCCCCCCCCCCCTCACACTGTGGACAGGGTTAGGATGGTCCTTCTTTAGTCCCCCCCCCACACACACTGTGGACAGGGTTAGGATGGTCCTTCTTTAGTGTCCCCCCCCCTCACACTGTGGAGAGGGTCACTGTTCCTCTAACTTCATGCCTTCTTGTTAGACATGCGTGACCCAGCAGGCATGATGTGTGTGCTAGCATGTTTAGGATGCACATCTTAGTAGATAAACATGGATGTTGCCACGCTTGTTTGCAGAAGCACGCTCATTTTCAAACATACTAGCACACTTTCAGATGCGCTTACACACACACACTCACACACTCTCAAGATGCTCGTCTATAAAGTCTGGTTGCGTCAGACCAGAAGTCTCGGACGTACAGATGTAAATCAGCCTGCTCGTTTGTTTAGCTGATTAATATGCTTAACTGCCCCAAATCCATCGTTTTTAATTAGGGTCACCCAGAGCAGAGGAACAGGAGTCGTCCTGTTTCTGACATCTGCAGTCTGAGCAGCAGACAGACACACTCAGGATCTGCTGGTTTATCCTGTGTCCCTTTGTCATCTGATAAGAACACAGGACAGGAAAAGAAAGTTTCAGGACAGGACAATTTTTCTTGAAATATATATATTTTTAAAATAATAATAGTGCAAAAGAGTGTGTTCAGTGTTCCTCTCGGGTTTAGAAAGTCTCTCACCCTCTCGTTTCAATCCTGGAACCTAGAGACCGAACGAGCGAGCGTTCTTCCAGTACTGTGGCTCGCTGCTTCTCTGGAACTAAAATGGATTGAAGTGTCGCATTGAAAAGTGAACAGAGAGTCTTTTAGGGGGGTGCTTGAAGCAGAGGACTGTAGCATAAGATTTTCCATTAGTGAAAGAGTGGAGGGGCTGGAGGTGAGGAGGTGGAGGTGAGGAGAGGCTGGAGGTGAGGAGAGGCTGGAGGTGAGGAGGGGCTGGAGGTGAGGAGAGGCTGGAGGTGAGGGGCTGGAGGTGAGGAGTGGCTGGAGGTGAGGAGAGGCTGGAGGTGAGGAGAGGCTGGAGGTAAGGAGAGGCTGGAGGTGAGGAGAGGCTGGAGGTGAGGAGAGGCTGGAGGTAAGGAGAGGCTGGAGGTGAGGAGAGGCTGGAGGTGAGGAGAGGCTGGAGGTGAGGAGAGGCTGGAGTTGAGGAGAGGCTGGAGGTGAGGAGAGGCTGGAGGTAAGGGGGTGGAGGTGAGGAGGGGCTGGAGGTGAGGAGAGGCTGGAGGTCAGAGGCTGGAGGTGAGGAGGGGCTGGAGGTGAGGAGAGGCTGGAGGTGAGGAGAGGCTGGAGTTGAGGAGAGGCTGGAGGTGAGGAGAGGCTGGAGGTAAGGGGGTGGAGGTGAGGAGGGGCTGGAGGTGAGGAGAGGCTGGAGGTCAGAGGCTGGAGGTGAGGAGGGGCTGGAGGTGAGGAGAGGCTGGAGGTGAGGAGAGGCTGGAGGTGAGGAGGTGGAGGTGAGGAGTGGCTGGAGGTGAGGAGAGGCTGGAGGTGAGGAGTGGCTGGAGGTGAGGAGAGGCTGGAGGTGAGGAGAGGCTGGAGTTGAGGAGAGGCTGGAGGTGAGGAGAGGCTGGAGGTGAGGAGTGGCTGGAGGTGAGGAGAGGCTGGAGGTAAGGGGGTGGAGGTGAGGAGGGGCTGGAGGTGAGGAGAGGCTGGAGGTCAGAGGCTGGAGGTGAGGAGGGGCTGGAGGTGAGGAGAGGCTGGAGGTGAGGAGAGGCTGGAGGTGAGGAGTGGCTGGAGGTGAGGAGAGGCTGGAGGTGAGGAGTGGCTGGAGGTGAGGAGAGGCTGGAGGTGAGGAAGTGGAGGTGAGGAGAGGCTGGAGGTGAGGAGAGGCTGGAGGTGAGGAGAGACTGGAGGTTAGGAGAGGCTGGAGGTCAGAGGCTGGAAGTGGGAGGCTGGAGGTGAGGAGGGGCTGGAGGTGAGGAGAGGCTGGAGGTGAGGAGAGGCTGGAGGTGAGGAGAGGCTGGAGGTGAGGAGTGGCTGGAGGTGAGGAGAGGCTGGAGGTGAGGAAATGGAGGTGAGGAGAGGCTGGAGGTGAGGAGAGGCTGGAGGTGAGGAGAGACTGGAGGTTAGGAGAGGCTGGAGGTTAGAGGCTGGAGGTGGGAGGCTGGAGGTGAGGAGGGGCTGGAGGTGAGGAGAGGCTGGAGGTGAGGAGAGGCTGGAGGTTAGAGGCTGGAGGTGGGAGGCTGGAGGTGAGGAGGGGCTGGAGGTGAGGAGAGGCTGGAGGTGAGGAGAGACTGGAGGTTAGGAGAGGCTGGAGGTTAGAGGCTGGAGGTGGGAGGCTGGAGGTGAGGAGGGGCTGGAGGTGAGGAGAGGCTGGAGGTGAGGAGAGGCTGGAGGTTAGAGGCTGGAGGTGGGAGGCTGGAGGTGAGGAGGGGCTGGAGGTGAGGAGAGGCTGGAGGTGAGGAGAGGCTGGAGGTGAGGAGTGGCTGGAGGTGAGGAGAGGCTGGAGGTGAGGAGTGGCTGGAGGTGAGGAGAGGCTGGAGGTGAGGAAGTGGAGGTGAGGAGAGGCTGGAGGTGAGGAGAGGCTGGAGGTTAGGAGAGGCTGGAGGTGAGGAGTGGCTGGAGGTGAGGAGAGGCTGGAGGTGAGGAGTGGCTGGAGGTGAGGAGAGGCTGGAGGTGAGGAAGTGGAGGTGAGGAGAGGCTGGAGGTGAGGAGAGGCTGGAGGTGAGGAGAGGCTGGAGGTGAGGAGAGGCTGGAGGTAAGGAGAGGCTGGAGGTGAGGAAGTGGAGGTGAGGAGAGGCTGGAGGTGAGGAGAGGCTGGAGGTGAGGAGAGGCTGGAGGTGAGGAAGTGGAGGTGAGGTGAGGCTGGAGGTGAGGAGAGGCTGGAGGTGAGGAGAGGCTGGAGGTGAGGAGAGGCTGGATGGAGAGACTTGCCTTGGCAGCAGACTCTGTAAGCCCCCATCTGGGGCTGGCCTAAGCTAAGCTCCATAATACACTTCATTTGGCAACGTTGTCGCTCCTCAGAAGGTTCAGCGCTGGAGTGGCATTGTGTTGTCACACACACACACACACACACATTTTACCAGAGCGCAGAGCGGCTCATACGTGCATGCTAGTGGAGGTGGTTAAATGTGTGGAGTCTTGTTTACGGTGTGTGTGTGTCTGGACGAGCATGTCTGTGTGTGTTTGTGCACTGTGTGTGTTTGTGTGATGCCTGCAGCTAGAGTGACCTTTGCTCCTTAATCCATTTGGACCAGAGAGCAAGCAAGGCTGGCTGCAGAAACACATGCTGCAGCCAGGGGCCACAGAGAAGGCCAGCTCTGAACTGGACAGCCAGGGGCCACAGAGAAGGCCAGCTCTGAACTGGACAGCCAGGGGCCACAGAGAAGGCCAGCTATGAACTGGACAGCCAGGGGCCACAGAGAAGAGCAGCTATGAACTGGACAGCCAGGGGCCACAGAGAAGGCCAGCTATGAACTGGACAGCCAGGGGCCACAGAGAAGAGCAGCTATGAACTGGACAGCCAGGGGCCACAGAGAAGGCCAGCTATGAACTGGACAGCCAGGGGCCACAGAGAAGGCCAGCTCTGAACTGGACAGCCAGGGGCCACAGAGAAGGCCAGCTATGAACTGGACAGCCAGGGGCCACAGAGAAGGCCAGCTATGAACTGGACAGCCAGGGGCCACAGAGAAGGCCAGCTCTGAACTGGACAGCCAGGGGCCACAGAGAAGGCCAGCTATGAACTGGACAGCCAGGGGCCACAGAGAAGGCCAGCTATGAACTGGACAGCCAGGGGCCACAGAGAAGGCCAGCTCTGAACTGGACAGCCAGGGGCCACAGAGAAGGCCAGCTCTGAACTGGACAGCCAGGGGCCACAGAGAAGGCCAGCTCTGAACTGGACAGCCAGGGGCCACAGAGAAGGCCAGCTCTGAACTGGACAGCCAGGGGCCACAGAGAAGGCCAGCTCTGAACTGGACAGCTCATCACGACTGTCCCCAGACCAAGGCAGCAGCCAATCACTGATGAGGGAGTGAAAAGGGAGGAGTCAGGAGGGCGGGGGGGGGGGGGGGGGGTTGGGGGGGGAGAACACTAAAGAGACTGATAGGGAGACAAAGTTGATGAGGGAAGTTTGGAGAAGCTCTCTTAGTTATTTAGGTCACTGTTTCTTTCTTTGTTTCTTTTTTTGCAGGTCGGGTACACTGGAAGTGTCCAATGAAACCTCTCAAACCGGGTCCCTCCGCCTCCCCAACACTCTCTGGACCAATCAGACGCTCCATCTCCTGCCCGCGTTCTATCTCCTCCCTCACAAAGCAGTCACCCACCAATGAGGGGCGCATCTCCCTGGCCAAAAACCCGGTTCCCTTAGCCACGCCCCTGGTGAGGCCAAACTCCGCCTCCCTGCGCTCTCATTCGCTTTGCCGCAGCGGCTCCGCCCACCGAGTGCCACACAGCAGCAGCCTCGGAACAATTCACTCTAACATGGTGAGAAAACACACACACACACACACACACACACACACACACACACACACACACTGGGGGCTGGGAAACCATTCCCAGCCTTGCAACATGACATTGTGTACTTGGTCAAGGTACTTCACCCTACTTGCCTCAGGGGGAATGTCCCTGTACTTGCTGTAAGTCGCTCTGGATAAGAGTGTCTGCTAAATGAATGTGTCAAAAGCACAGAATGTCCTAGAATGAAATGGTCTTCTTCTGTCCCTTGATGGAGTTAAACGTATGTTTTCAGCTCCTGTTGTTTGGTTTACAGGTTATCGAGTGGTGGACATGTCTTTATTTATCACAGTGTCTTAATTTATCACAGTGTGTTTCTTTATCACAGTGTCTTTATTTATCACAGTGTCTTTATCACAGTGTCTTTCTTTATCACAGTGTCTTTCTTTATCACAGTGTCTTTATTCATCACAGTGTCTTTCTTTATCACAGTGTCTTAATTTATCACAGTGTCTTCATCACAGTTTCTTTCTTTATCACAGTGTCTTTATTTATCACAGTGTGTTTCTTTATCACAGTGTCTTTATTTATCACAGTGTCTTTATTTATCACAGTGTCTTTCTTTATCACAGTGTCTTTATTTATCACAGTGTCTTTATTCATCACAGTGTCTTTCTTTATCACAGTGTCTTAATTTATGACAGTGTGTTTCTTTATCACAGTGTCTTTATTTATCACAGTGTCTTTATCACAGTGTCTTTCTTTATCACAGTGTCTTTCTTTATCACAGTGTCTTTATTTATCACAGTGTCTTTCTTTATCACAGTGTCTTAATTTATTACAGTGTCTTCATCACAGTTTCTTTCTTTATCACAGTGTCTTTATTTATCACAGTGTGTTTCTTTATCACAGTGTCTTTATTTATCACAGTGTCTTTATTTATCACAGTGTCTTTCTTTATCACAGTGTCTTAATTTATCACAGTGTGTTTCTTTATCACAGTGTCTTTATATATCACAGTGTCTTTATCACAGTGTCTTTATCACAGTGTCTTTCTTTATCACAGTGTCTTTATTTATCACAGTGTCTTTCTTTATCACAGTGTGTTTCTTTATCACAGTGTTTCTGTCACAGCCAGCCTCTCTCCGCTGCTCTCCTAAAAGAGGAGACGCCGTCCTTCATTCATCTTCATTCCTCCCCCTTCTCTGTCCCCCACGTGTGTGTGTGTGTGCTGGGTGTTTGTGTGTGCTGTGTGTGTTTGTGTGTGTTTGTGTGTCGTGTGTGTGTGTGCCGTGTGTGTGTGTGCCGTGTGTGTGTGCCGTGTGTGTGTGTGTGTTTGTGTTTGTGTGTGTGTGTGCCGTGTGTGTGTGCCGTGTGTGTGTGTGTGTGCCGTGTGTGTGTGTGTGTGTGTGTAGAGCGAACCCGTGCTGAACCTGAGGAGCAGTGACCAGGACCGTGAGCTGACGAGGCAGAGCCTGACTGCCCTGAACACCATGAGAATACGCTTCCCTGGCAAAACTGAGGAGGAGGCCGAAGCCATGCTGGACGAGGTGTGTGTGTGTGTGTGTGTGTGTGTAGAAGAGGAACTGTGTTATCCCCAGAGCCGATGGACGAGGTGTGTGTGTGTGTGTGTGTGTGTGTGTGTTATTGAGTTTGTAGAAGAGGAACTGTGTTATCCCCAGAGCTAAAGGTTGTTGCTGACCATAACTAACCTCGCCACAATAGCCACCTGCCTGGCCTTGACTCCTATTGTCTTGGAGGAGAGTTCCTAGAGGCCCATCACCTGAGCTCCATCATGCCGTCTACACCTGCGTACGCATCAGACCCTGGGGGGGTCTCTCCGCTGTGTGTGTGTGTGTGTGTGTGTCAGGGTCGTTAGAGACAATTAGCCAAACACCTGTCCTGTTGGTCAACCTTAATTAGGGGGCGCCGTGGAAACGCAGATGAGCACTCGTACCTCTATACCCTCGCTGGTTAGCTGGGTAGATCAGAAGTAACATCGGAGAACGATCGACTGGCTCAAACTACACGTTTACAATGGCGTCTGATTGGTCGGAGGAACACAGCAGAATGGAAATATTCAGACAGTAGATGAAAGGAGACTGTTTCCTCATCAGTCATATTCAACTGTCCACATTTCACCTCGGGAGATTTAGGGTTGTTAATATTCACACATCATCAATGATGCAGTCATTATGCATCATGCACTGCTACTGAAATGTTTGTCCCAAAACGATGCATTTATTAGTGTTGCAACTCGATTAAACCATGTTGACCTGGGGATTTTTATAAAGGAAACAAAAGTGAAACAAATAGTTGAAAGTGTTTTTCCTGTTCTGATGATGTACAGCAATCTGAACCCTGTTTTCTAAACACAGCCTTTATTCGCTGTGTTAAGAGCGGAGGTCTGTGGCTCTGTTGAAGTACATTTCCTTTGATTCTGTCTCTCTTTATCTGTCTTTGAATGGAGACGGGCGACCCCTCACAATTTAGCATTTGTATTCAGTATTTGCAGACGTCGCTTATTCCCCATGCGTACCGCCATCTTGGTGTTTCTGTTGAGTCTCCAAGGACAAGAGGCAGAGGCCTTCCAGGAGGGACTTTTTATCTGTGAGGACAAAGGTCTGTTTACTTCTGTACCACAGTGGCCTGTGCGCTTCACTGCGTGTGCGCTTCACTGCGTGTGCTTCTCCAGCTCCCTGGTGGCAGCGTCTTTGTCAGGATGTCTAAGGTGGGAAGATAAGTGGATGTAGGGGAGGAAGTCTGGGCGTTCACAAAGCAACAACAACAACAACAACAGCACAACACAGGAAACTGCGTCAACAACGTAAAAGACGTCAGATATCGAAACAGAACTAAATAGTGTGGCATCATTCACATGACATACCTCTAGATGACAATGTAGTCACCGATTCGTCACTGTGCTCGTCACCTCCGCACTATTAGATGCACTGAGTAAAAAAAAAAAGGAGAAAAAAGCAGAATGCTTCTTTTTTAGCGACTGAACTAAAGTGAGTGTTGAGTTCAGCTTGAATGTTTGGACTTGACTGGATTTATTTAAAACCTTAACCTGATCCTGAGATCTACAGCTGCAAAATAAAGAAATAAAAGCGAGCACTTCAGGTCAATTATATCTGTGTCTGAATGCTGAGTTGACAGATTGACAGATGGCCATAGTGTACCATGAATGTGTGGAGTGTGGGTCTATAGAACATGTTCTCTGCAGCTCTTTCGCTCAGATGAAAAGGTCTATTGAGTTGCAGTGAGCCTTGTCCGCTGCTTTTACCCGCACCATCTCTCCTTCTCCGCCGCCATTGATTTTGTTTCGCAGGCTAACGGGAAGAAGTCCCCCAATGGGTTTGAATACCAAAGTAACAAAACCCGCAGGCTGTATACGGTGATTGTGAGGAAGGGGGGGATGATGTACAAGAAGGATAGAGAGAGAAAGAGGGGAGAGGGATGGAGAGCTACAAAGCAGCAGGAGAGGCCGGACATGTGTTGTGTGTTACACATGCCGCTCAAAAATACAGAGAAAAGGTTTTGGGGTGATTTTTTGGTTTGTTTAGTTTCTGTTTGCTGTTGGGATTCTTTTGAGTGGTATTCAGGTGGTCCCATAGTAATACTGAACTCTGCCTTCTCCTGCTTAGATACTAGATAACTGGAAATACCACAAACCAAAGGTGGCCTCCTATTGGCTGGTGAAGTTGGACTCTACCAAACAAAGAAAGGTGAGTACAAATTAGAATGGAAATATTCTATTTGTCCTGGATCATTTCAGCAACATCTGGTGTGTTTATTCTATCAGAGCTATTGTTTTACACAGATTCTCGTTTGGTAATTCAGAAAAGAAAGAAAGAAATTGATATTAGAAATCCAAAGCAGATTGTTTAGTTGGAGAAACAGAAGACACAGCTGGAGGGTGTGTGGATGGATCTGATATTCTGGTCAGACTTTGATGGTGTTTGTTAAGTGTAGATTGCAGCCTGGTGATAAATGAATGAAGAGTTCATGTTACCACAGTGAGCTGCCTGAGCCTGAGCTCTGCTATCAAAGCTGCTGTTCCTACACAGCATCATCCTCCTCTAACTCTAATGACATAGGAGGGATTAAAGACACAGCAGAAGAACACAGCATCATCCTCCTGTAACTCTAATGACATAGGAGGGATCAAAGACACAGCATCATCCTCCTCTAACTCTAATGACATAGGAGGGATCAAAGACACAGCATCATCCTCCTGTAACTCTAATGACATAGGAGGGATCAAAGACACAGCATCATCCTCCTCTAACTCTAATGACAGGAGGGATCAAAGACACAGCATCATCCTCCTGTAACTCTAATGACATAGGAGGGATCAAAGACACAGCATCATCCTCCTCTAACTCTAATGACAGGAGGGATCAAAGACACAGCATCATCCTCCTCTAACTCTAATGACATAGGAGGGATCAAAGACACAGCATCATCCTCCTCTAACTCTAATGACATAGGAGGGATCAAAGACACAGCATCATCCTCCTCTAACTCTAATGACATAGGAGGGATCAAAGACACAGCATCATCCTCCTCTAACTCTAATGACAGGAGGGATCAAAGACACAGCATCATCCTCCTCTAACTCTAATGACAGGAGGGATCAAAGACACAGCATCATCCTCCTCTAACTCTAATGACAGGAGGGATCAAAGACACAGCATCATCCTCCTCTAACTCTAATGACATAGGAGGGATCAAAGACACAGCATCATCCTCCTCTAACTCTAATGACATAGGAGGGATCAAAGACACAGCATCATCCTCCTCTAACTCTAATGACATAGGAGGGATCAAAGACACAGCATCATCCTCCTCTAACTCTAATGACATAGGAGGGATCAAAGACACAGCATCATCCTCCTCTAACTCTAATGACAGGAGGGATCAAAGACACAGCATCATCCTCCTCTAACTCTAATGACATAGGAGGGATCAAAGACACAGCATCATCCTCCTCTAACTCTAATGACAGGAGGGATCAAAGACACAGCATCATCCTCCTCTAACTCTAATGACAGGAGGGATCAAAGACACAGCAGAACACAGGAGACATGAAGAGAGAGAGATGGGGGAGGGAGGGGGAGGTGGTGGAGAGGAGGAGGGCAGGTGTGTGTACCTGTTGCTGTGTGATCCCTTTGTGTGTGTGTGTGTGTGTGTGTGTACGTGTACCTGTTGCTGTGTGATCACTGTGTGTGTGTGTGTGTACCTGTTGCTGTGTGATCCCTTTGTGTGTGTTTGTGTGTGTGTGTGTGTGTACCTGTTGCTGTGTGATCACTGTGTGTGTGTGTGTGTGTACCTGTTGCTGTGTGATCCCTTTGTGTGTGTGTGTGTGTACGTGTTGAACACAAAGTGGGAGAGACAGAACTCGCCTGTTTTTGTTGCGCACGATGTGTGTGTGTGTGTCGACATTTATTTACAGTGAATCCTCGTTTTTCACGGGGGGTTACGTTCCAAAAAGAACCTGTGATAAGCAAAATCCGTGAAGTGGAAACCTTTATATATTTTTTACAATTATTATACAATTAAATACTCTATTATATATTAAAACCAAAGAACAAACCCTTTTTACATGCCCAAGCATTTGTTTAACAAATAAAAGTACTGTATTTTGTAAACCACAACTTAATTGATGCACAGGTTTGTGTTGGAGAGACTGTTTAGCCAATCAGAATGCAGAACACAATGCACGATGCAAATCCGTGAAGTAGCGAAACCGTGAAAAGTGAACCGTGATATAGCGAGGGTTCACTGTATGTGTATGTTTTGTACGTGAAGTGTGAGAGACAGATGAGTGTGTGTGTCCGTAGTGTGTGTAGTAAAAGAATCAAGATGCGTGTCCTTGTTCTGTGATGGACTCTGCTTTTTCCCTCCAGTTGAGTTTCATAAGAAACCTTAAACCCTCGGGCTGAATTAAACCCCTTCACCGTTCTCCTAATGGATTTCCCTGCACCTTGTGTTGAACCCTGGTCTGGTGTCTCTTCTCTCTCCTAGGTTCTAGACATCGTACGCACCAATGTTCGCTGTGCCCTGCAGAGGATCTGGAAGGAAGCAGATGTGGAGAGTTTACATCTGTACCGTCTGTTTAACCGCGTGTTTAACCGCCTGCTGTGGAGCCATGGACAAGGACTGTGGAACTGCTTCTCCAACACTGGGTAGAGTTAGACCGTACCATTCTGACTGCAGACCGTACCATTCTGACCTGCAGACCGTACCATTCTGACCTGCAGACCGTACCATTCTGACCTGCAGACCGTACTATTCTGACCTGCAGACCGTACCATTCTGACCAGCAGACCGTACCATTCTGACCTGCAGACCGTACCATTCTGACCTGCAGACCGTACCATTCTGACCTGCAGACCGTACTATTCTGACCTGCAGACCGTACCATTCTGACCAGCAGACCGTACCATTCTGACCTGCAGACCGTACCATTCTGACCAGCAGACCGTACCATTCTGACCAGCAGACTCTTGTTAAATATATTGTTAGATTTTATTTTATTTTTATTTGTATAATTTTTTTCACAAAATAATACATTGACATAGTTAGTCAGCAAATATATTTATGAGTGCAATTTCAGTAATATTCTGGAAAAAACAAGAACAAAAGAACAACATATATTTAATATATACATGTGTATATATGTGTATACATGTGTATATACATATATATATATATATATATATACATAGTTTTATTTGATGTTTTATTTAGAACATTCATCCTTTTCCTCAGTGCTAATCCTGTAGGTTTAGCAGACATCATTGGTCATTACAGACCCCCCTTCATGCAGGAGTGTTCCACAGTAGAAAAGGTTTCAGACGTAGGCATCTGGACACTGTTTTCAAAATCAAGACATATTGAGCCCCATCCAGGCATCTATCTCAATCAAGTAACAACATTAGTAACAAAAATGTACTAATTCAACAACAAAAAGGTTTGTGTGGTCAGAAATGGGGGGGGGGGGGTTAGTAACCTGTTTGACCTTCAGAGCATCTTGAGTACAATAGTATAAACTTACTAAGTCCCCATTCATGGCATCGATATATTAGTTTTTAATGCTGCACAGACCTTAAACTATGGAACTCAAACCAGAACTTAAAATATGAATGGGATTGTTCTTACTAGTGCTCTGTGTCATAATCAAGATGTCCAGCATATAAAGATCTTCACTAATTTGAGGAGTTATAGGAAGGCTCTGACCAGACAGAGGCTTTGACAGTCTTGGTGTGTGTAGGCAAAAAAACAACACATAAAATACAAAGCTACTGTTAAATAATTAGATTAGAATTCTTTATTACATTTGTTTGACTAAAGGCTGCCCTTTTTATTGAATCCCTCAAACGAAATTCCTTATTAGCAAGTCACGTTATCGAAAAACCTGTCTCACAACTGAATTGTTGTTCCAATAGTAGAATGGCAGACAGCATTGACACAGTGTGGCCAAACTCCTGATGAAGTACCTGTCTTTCCCAGAACTGTGTACTCAAACAGCCAGGTGATAGCTGGTACTGCCCCCCCCCGCTCTGTCTCTACAGTCAGGTGATAGCTGGTACTGCCCCCCCCCCCGCTCTGTCCCTACAGCCAGGTGATAGCTGGTACTGCCCCCCGCTCTGTCTCTACAGCCAGGTGATAGCTGGTACTGCCCCCCCCCCGCTCTGTCTCTACAGCCAGGTGATAGCTGGTACTGCCCCCCCCCCCCGCTCTGTCTCTACAGCCAGGTGATAGCTGGTACTGCCCCCCCCCCCGCTCTGTCTCTACAGCCAGGTGATAGCTGGTACTGCCCCCCCCCCGCTCTGTCTCTACAGCCAGGTGATAGCTGGTACTGCCCCCCCCCCCCCCGCTCTGTCTCTACAGCCAGGTGATAGCTGGTACTGCCCCCCCCCCGCTCTGTCCCTACAGCCAGGTGATAGCTGGTACTGCCCCCCGCTCTGTCCCTACAGCCAGGTGATAGCTGGTACTGCCCCCCCCCGCTCTGTCCCTACAGCCAGGTGATAGCTGGTACTGCCCCCCCCCGCTCTGTCTCTACAGCCAGGTGATAGCTGGTACTGCCCCCCCCGCTCTGTCTCTACAGCCAGGTGATAGCTGGTACTGCCCCCCCCCCCCGCTCTGTCTCTACAGCCAGGTGATAGCTGGTACTGCCCCCCCCCGCTCTGTCTCTACAGCCAGGTGATAGCTGGTACTGCCCCCCCCCGCTCTGTCTCTACAGCCAGGTGATAGCTGGTACTGCCCCCCCCCGCTCTGTCTCTACAGCCAGGTGATAGCTGGTACTGCCCCCCCCCGCTCTGTCTCTACAGCCAGGTGATAGCTGGTACTGCCCCCCCCCGCTCTGTCCCTACAGCCAGGTGATAGCTGGTACTGCCCCCCCCCGCTCTGTCTCTACAGCCAGGTGATAGCTGGTACTGCCCCCCCCCCCCCAGCTCTGTCCCTACAGCCAGGTGATAGCTGGTACTGCCCCCCCCCGCTCTGTCTCTACAGCCAGGTGATAGCTGGTACTGCCCCCCCCCGCTCTGTCTCTACAGCCAGGTGATAGCTGGTACTGCCCCCCCCCGCTCTGTCTCTACAGCCAGGTGATAGCTGGTACTGCCCCCCGCTCTGTCCCTACAGCCAGGTGATAGCTGGTACTGCCCCCCCCCCGCTCTGTCCCTACAGCCAGGTGATAGCTGGTACTGCCCCCCCCCGCTCTGTCTCTACAGCCAGGTGATAGCTGGTACTGCCCCCCCCCCGCTCTGTCTCTACAGCCAGGTGATAGCTGGTACTGCCCCCCCCCCGCTCTGTCTCTACAGCCAGGTGATAGCTGGTACTGCCCCCCCCCCCGCTCTGTCTCTACAGCCAGGTGATAGCTGGTACTGCCCCCCCCCTGCTCTGTCTCTACAGCCAGGTGATAGCTGGTACTGCCCCCCCCCGCTCTGTCTCTACAGCCAGGTGATAGCTGGTACTGCCCCCCCCCGCTCTGTCTCTACAGCCAGGTGATAGCTGGTACTGCCCCCCCCGCTCTGTCCCTACACCTGACTGACTGTCAGGGGAAGTGTTCGCCTGTTGATACACCCTGGAGAACTGAGTCAGGGCGTGCTGAAGCTCCTTTCATCCCTCTCCAGCTCCAAGGATGATATCAACACACGTCTCTGTGTTCACATAAAGGATCAGATCTTCCTGTTTATGATGGCGTTTTAAGAAACCAATAGGTGGGGGGACAGAAAAGCGAGAAAGAGCTCAAGTAGATCCCATATTTCTCTCTTCTTCTACTGGTGTTTGTTTGTTATGGAATCCTTTGATATCCCCCTCCACCCTACTCGCTCTTGAGCCAGCAGTAAGTGACTCATTCCCCTCGATTGTGTCCCTATAGAAATGAGGCATTCGCATGGTGGCTCGTGTGCACACATGCAGATTGCAATATGATGACCTAATTATATCACTTTCAGACAGCTAGCTTCAAGGGCACCAGCTTGCCGTTTCATCTGTGCGCTAGCCTGGGTGTCTCACCCTCACGGGGGCCTCGAGGTACACGTGGTCCCTGGCGCTACAGACACATCATGTTTGTCACGGTTGGTACGCATCGCTATAAAGAAAGATGACAAGATAAAGCTTCAGAGCACGAGAAGCACTAGGAACTTGACAATACGTCTGCAGGGGGAACCACAGTTCTCCTGGGGGCAGAGTTACATTTACATTTATTCATTTAACAGATGCTTTTATCCAACGCAACTTCCAAAAGAGAGCTTTACAAAAAGAGCATCGGTCACTGATCATAACAACGTGACAGTCCCCAAACATTGTGAGCAGCCAGAACATGAAACATACATGGTGTGAAACCAAACAAGTGCCAAAGAGAAGAACCACAAGTGCATTCAATTAAACAAGTTACAATTAAACAACATGAACCTCAAACGTGCAAAAGTGGACCTGTAGGAAAGTAGTAGTAGAGTGATATAGGTAGTAGTGAGTTGTGAGGTAGTAGTGAGTTGTGAGGTAGTAGTGAGGTAGCATTGAGGTAGTAGTGAGTTGTGAGGTAGTAGTGAGTTGTGAGGTAGTAGTGAGTTGTGAGGTAGTAGTGAGGTAGTAGTGAGTTGTGAGGTAGTAGTGAGTTGTGAGGTAGTAGTGAGTTGTGAGGTAGTAGTGAGTTGTGAGGTAGTAGTGAGGTAGTAGTGAGTTGTGAGGTAGTAGTGAGTTGTGAGGTAGTAGTGAGTTGTGAGGTAGTAGTGAGGTAGTATTGAGGTAGTAGTGAGTTGTGAGGTAGTAGTGAGTTGTGAGGTAGTAGTGAGTTGTGAGGTAGTAGTGAGGTAGTATTGAGGTAGTAGTGAGTTGTGAGGTAGTAGTGAGTTGTGAGGTAGTAGTGAGTTGTGAGGTAGTAGTGAGGTAGTATTGAGGTAGTAGTGAGTTGTGAGGTAGTAGTGAGTTGTGAGGTAGTAGTGAGGTAGTATTGAGGTAGTAGTGAGTTGTGAGGTAGTAGTGAGTTGTGAGGTAGTAGTGAGTTGTGAGGTAGTAGTGAGTTGTGAGGTAGTAGTGAGGTAGACCTGAGGAAAGCAGACTGGCTCAGCCTCCTCGAGGTGTAGAGGGGGATTATCTGTAGTCACTGCTGGCCCTCTTAAGTGTCTCACCCCACGCTGGTTCTGTCTGATCAAGACACGCTACCCCCCCCCCCCACACACACACACACACATCCCACGCCATCAGCGCCGGCCGCAGCGCCTACAAGATCAACGCCCCAGGGGGTCGTCAGCCGTGTAGCAAGAGAGACGCTTGTCCCTTCTCCAGGCTAAGATGAGCTGCCAGTAAACGTACCCTCCCCCACCCCCCACCCCCCCTCCCTTTTGATATTTCATCTGGCCGACACGTCTGTGACTATTGTGGAAGCGTCGAAAAAAGACCTTTGAAAGGAGACTTAGAGAGTGGAGAAGAGAATAAGAACCACGTCTGTGGAGCCCTTTCCCAACACCCCCCCCCCCCCCCCCCCCCCTAAGAACTGATGACGGCCAGACTTCAAACAGGACCTGGTTTCTCTTTCAGCTGTAAACCTCTCACAGTCGGGGGGATGTCCACCGTTGTAAAGAGGGTTAAATGTACAGGATTTGTTTTATCCTCCTCTTCAAGTCTTTGTCTTTGCATGTGTGTGTGTGTGTGTGGCTGTCTCCATGGGTGGGAGCGTCCCTGTGTGTGTGGCTATGCCTCCCTGCCCGTGTGTGTGTGTGTGTGTGTGTGTGCACCTCCTCCAGGTCTTCGTGGGAGTGTGTCTTCAGTAAGAGCAGTGAGGTGTTGACCCCGGAGCAGCTGCAGTGCTGCAGGAGGCTGGTCCAGCTCTGCAGACACAGTTTACTGGTCGTCTACAAGTTTGTGTCTGAGTCCAGAGGCTCTTTCACAGGCCTGAGCCCCGAATGGGACGACACAAGGTGAGGAACACACACACATTTGTGAACTCTTTACACTCTTTACACACATTTACATGTTATACATATATATATATATATATATACCTCTATAGATATTTGGATATGAATGTTATCTTATGCTTCCAGGTACCTAACTCTTTAAAATCAGCCCTGTGCTGTTTTTCACCCCTCCAAGGAGTCAGTGTTTAGTTTTGAGTGAGCAAACTGCTGCTGGGGACTGGAGGGTGAGGGGGGGGGGGGGGTTGTCCAGGGGGTGGGGGGGGGGGGGGGGGCTGCTGTTAGTAGAACATAATGACCCTCAGATTAGCGTGCAGGTTAGCAGAAGCCCTCCTGAGGCTATCTTAATTCAATTAGAAACCCAGATGAGCCTAGCTGCAGGTGACCTCAGGAGCAGCTTCCTTTTCTGGAGCAAAAGCTTCGCTTGATTCATAACCCAGCGCACACTGAGCAGGGCTCTGCTTAGAAAGTCTGTGTTCCCTTTACACAGGGAGTTTTAGAAGGATGCAACGTGTTGTTTTGTTTGGAACAAATCTCAACCTCTTTCAGTAGCTGAGTGGGGAGTAGTGGAGATATTTCAGGAGGAGAATTACATGAAGTTTAATCTGAATGAATCGTCAATGTGAATTAATTTGATCTGTTTAGTAACCTGGTATGCAGTTGCCTTTGAAAATGGATATGGTTCAGTTTCTGTCCATTAAAATGTACACTGGTCTGTCTCTCCGTGTGTGTGTGTGTGTGCGCGCGTGTGTGCGTGCGTGGACTTTGATGAAGCTCTCCATTGGCTGCTGGAGCAGCCTCTTGCCATGGCTCCGCCCCCGCTGCTTCCTCCTGCTTAGCCTTCTCGCCCCTTGACGCAGGTTTTTTTGCTTGCTTTTCACTGGCCCCTCCCACTTTCCCATCCGCCCTCTATCTGCCCTCCACCTCTCCACCCCTCCACCCCTCCACCTCTCCACTCCTCCACCTCTCCACCTCTCCACCTCTCCACCTCTCCACTCCTCCACCCCTCCACCTCTCCACTCCTCCACCTCTCCACCCCTCCACCACCTCTCCACCCCTCCACCTCTCCACCCCTCCACCTCTT
>CM059312.1:237500-247500 GCA_030340665.1 Neosalanx taihuensis
TTTCCTCCATCTTCCCCCCCTGTGAGCAGTTTTCCCTCTCTTTCCTCTCTGCTTTTCTAGATCTCTGTTAATCCCATCTCCCTTTATCCCTGCTGTTCTCTACCTGCTCACTGGACAGGTACATGGTACTGTAAAGAAACTATACCTTACTGAAACTAGGATTGTTTTTATTTATTTTGGATGATATTTCATGAATGCAGTCCACTGAATGCCAATAGAATGAGATCAACAAACCCTCCCTTCTTTAAGAAAGTGGATAGGGGGAAAAAAACAAAAACATAATAAAGCTTATTTTTGCTTGTTATGGCAAATGCTCATTATTTTTCGGTGTTGTCGGTCATTTATGTGTTTATTTATGTATTTATTTATGTATTTAACTTATATCAGATGCTTTATTTTTTTGTTTCAACAACCACTACCACAAATAACCCAACAACCACTGTGTTTTAGCCCGATGTGCAGAGAAGTGCTGAGATAATTTAACTTTAATAAAAAGTAGCCAAGTTGTTTTTTGTTTTCCGCGTTGAACATGAGCACACTCAGAGAAAAGGATATTTGACCTTAAAGCCACCCTTATTTCACTCCTGGTGAATTGTTTGATTTATAAAGATGTAATTGAAAGGAAGCCAGGCAGTTTAGAAGGTAAAATAGTTTTGCATGTGTAGATTAGAGTTCCTCACCCAGAAACAGATCATAGACAACAACTGA
Source organism: Neosalanx taihuensis (assembly GCA_030340665.1). Classification (NCBI taxonomy): domain Eukaryota; kingdom Metazoa; phylum Chordata; class Actinopteri; order Osmeriformes; family Salangidae; genus Neosalanx; species Neosalanx taihuensis. The sequence continues at coordinate 238,209 of CM059312.1, forward strand.
ATATAGGAAATACTTTTTGTTTATTGCACTTTTTTGTTGTATTTTTTATTTTTACACTCATACAAGTATGAAGTCTTAATGACATGTTTTGTATTATACAACACATGACTTGTACAAGAAATGATTGTTGCTGAGTGTTTACCTGAGGTGAGGGTTGAAGATGACGTGTTTGTGATGTAACCCAGTTGTAGCGTATACGGCTAGCGGCAGGGCTAGCGGCAGGGCTAGCGGCAGGGCTAGCGGCAGGGCTAGCGGCCAGGCTAGCGGCAGGGCTAGCGGCAGGGCTAGCGGCAGGGCTAGCGGCAGGGCTAGCGGCCAGGCTAACCCCTCAGACAGTATCGCATGGTGTTTCAGCAGCATCGCTTTATTTCTCCTAAGGTCTGAGTGTCAGAGAGAGAGCAGCTTTGTGTCATCATGTGTGATGTACTGTAGAACCTCCATTAGCAGGTGCTTCAATGTTAAAGGGAGAGACGCTCAGTTAGGATGTTTTAGGGTAGACTGGACTTGCATGTCATTTATTGGTTTAAGTTTTTTCAAGGCAATAGTTTACGTATGACTATGATACAGTAACACAAGTACATTAATAACATTGATTTAATAGGTGAAAATGCTGTGCTAAAATGCTGATGTACTGTTCCCTACACTGATCATAATTTCACAATGCCAAATCTGTTTTTCTTGCCAGAATTTATTTGCATTCGTTAAGAGTAATTTATTTATTTATTTTGAGGTAGGGATTTTTATGTTTCCATAGCAATAAAATCCTTAAAACTAAGATATATTTAGCTCTCTTTTTTGTCTTGCTGTTGTATATTGCTTTACTAGTTCCTTGGTGAACTTCTGTTCCAATGAAAGACCCCACAGATAAAACTCACTTATTCGGAGAATTTAATGGCCTTATATATTATATATTAGGAATAGTATGGCACTTAGAAATATAATTTGTTGTTGCTGTTGTTGTTCAGAAACTCGCTATTGTTGTGTTGTTGTTGCTTTATTATTCGCACCACACGTAGACTACTGTCTAGTGGAGGCTCACCTTAAAACTTGTATAATGTTCAGCTGAATGCTCTTATAGTTCTTCCTTTGGCACTTATTGGTTCTCATGTTGTATGTTTCATAATCTATAAACTCGCTATGTTTGGGGTCTATCACGTTGCTATGCTCAGTGACTGAAGCTCTTTTATGAAGCTCTCTCTTGGAAGTCACTTTGGATAAAAGCGTCTGATGAATGAATAAATGTAAATGTACCACAAACCTAACACACTTGGATAGGTGACAGTTACCTCAAGACAAGCTGCACACCTTGAGAATGTGAGAAGCCTGCGGAGCTAGACAGCAAGCAACTGAAAGGGGGTGTGGAGGTGGACAGGTCTTGTCCTCAGAGTCTCTGGGGTGTGGAGGTGGACAGGTCTTGTCCTCAGAGGCTCTGGGGTGTGGAGGTGGACAGGTCTTGTCCTCAGAGGCTCTGGGGTGTGGAGGTGGACAGGTCTTGTCCTCAGAGTCTCTGGGGTGTGGAGGTGGACAGGTCTTGTCCTCAGAGTCTCTGGGGTGTGGAGGTGGACAGGTCTTGTCCTCAGAGTCTCTGGGGTGTGGAGGTGGACAGGTCTTGTCCTCAGAGTCTCTGGGGTGTGGAGGTGGACAGGTCTTGTCCTAAGAGTCTCTGGAGTGTGGAGGTGGACAGGTCTTGTCCTCAGAGGCTCTGGGGTGTGGAGGTGGACAGGTCTTGTCCTCAGAGTCTCTGGGGTGTGGAGGTGGACAGGTCTTGTCCTCGGAGTCTCTGGGGTGTGGAGGTGGACAGGTCTTGTCCTCGGAGTCTCTGGGGTGTGGAGGTGGATGTGTCTTCATTCTCACACACTGTCACACACGTTCTCACACTCACCTGGTTTGCGTCCTGCTACCTCTGGACTGATACAGCTACGCTGACCCCAGGATATACAATCTCTTCCTTTCTCTCTGTGGCTCCCCCCCCTCTCTCTTTCTGCCTATCTCTCTCCCTCCTGCTTTCCCTCTCTCTCCCTCTCTTTCTGCCTCTCTATCTCTTTGTTGGGAAGATGAAGGTGAAGGGTAATACATCGAGTCCTTCTAGCATCGGTCATGGCCTCTGCACACAAAACGAGCGTCCAGCGACAGCCCGAGTGTTCCTGTCCAAAAATATCCCCCTGTGTTCCATCCCTGGACCATTCTGTCCTGACCTTTCCCCCCACCAGCCCAGCCCCCTCTCTCCTCCATCCCTCCACTGTCCCCAGTCCAAGCAGCATTACAGGGCTGCCCATCAAGTCCCCCTGGATGACCCAGTTCCAGAGCCTGTAAGCCCTGTCTCTCCTCCTCTCCCTGGCCCTGCGCTCGGGTGAAAAGAGGGTTTGGAAGCAGCAGGTGAGGTGATCGGTTCAGATGTGATAAAACGCGACACTCTTAACCAAGGTGAAAAGCCTGGAAAATGCAGCCAGTCTGAAAATTGGGACTTGGTCCTGAGCCAGGCCAAACTAGAGAAAATGGGTTAGCCGACTGGGATCATACTGACATTTGTGATATGGCAGTCAAATGGAAGAGGCTTCCAGTAGATGTTCTGCTAAATAAAATACAGCTCAAGACCATTTATGAGACACTACAGAATAGTGTCCTGTAAATAGAACACATTTATGACACCTCATAGTCAAATGTGGTCAACTTGTATTATCTCACACACACACACCTCACTAGTGATAAGAGTACCCCCCCCTACCCAAACACACACACCTCACTAGTGATAAGAGTACCCCCCCCCTACCCAACACACACACCTCACTAGTGATAAGAGTACCCCCTCTACCCAACACACACACACCTCACTAGTGATAAGAGTACCCCCCCCACCCAAACACACACACCTCACTAGTGATAAGAGTACCCCCCCCCCCCCCCCTACCCAGCAGTCTCAGAATCTGAATCAGAATGGGGTTTATTTGCTATGCAATATTAACAAACATAGAATTCACTTTGGCAGGAATGAGCAAACATAGAGCATACTGTATATGTGGCATACTAATAAAAGAAATACAATGTAAAATACACCTGTCTACCTGTCTTCCTCTGCTGAGGGCCACGCAGCTAATTCAAGGTGATTTTAGCGTATTCATCTCAAAGGTCATTCCTTTCACTGTTTTCTTCCCAAGTGTACGAAAGGCAACGTTCATCAACAAACCAATTAAGGAGCAGCGCTGCATCCTGTAATGAAAAGGACTCCTGTGATCCGGAATGTGTGTTTTTCAGTTCCCCCCCACCCCCCACCCCCCCCCACCTCTCCACAACGCCGTGCACCGTATCCACCTCAGCAGACTCATCTTAGCCATATTAGTTATTATCTCGCAGATTAGTCAGACCGTCTGTTTAGAAGCTTCATTCCAATTGAAGTCAATCCAAAGGTTTTCGTGTTCCTCGAGCCGCTAATGTGGATGTGCGTTTCCGCCTGCCTGTCAGCATGAGGCAGGGCTGCTCTCTCCCTGCCCAGAGTCTCTAAAGGAGACCTACAAGGACACTTGTGTCTTTTTGTTCCCTAACCAAGAGGTGACATCAAACCTGAGCCCAGAGTCTCATCTGCTCAGACAGAGGACTATCAAAGCCACCTGCAGAGAGAGTGTGGGGGTGCAGTAGAGTCCTGGTCAGGATGGCAAAGATGTAATAGAGCTCGATATGAAAGTGTGTCTGGGGCGACAGTCTTCTGCTAACAAGTTTGAGAGTGAGGTGACAGGGAATTCCACTTCTGGTGTCTGGATGATCACTTCAGAGGAAGACTGTTCTACCACCCGACATCTTCTGCTTCTCCTGGTTCTTCATCTCCAGGACTCTCTCACACTCTTCTCCCACTCAACCTCTTTTCTCAGGTTCTCTCTTTCTCGTATTTCTCACACAATTCTCCATCTTTCTCTTTCTCTCTCCCTCTTTTGTTCATGTAGTCTCTTCTGAGTGCCTGTCGACCATTGTAGGGAGTATGAGAGAGAGAGAGGGAAGAAAGAAGGGAGGGAAGGAGAAAGAAAAAGAGAGGGAGAAAAAGCGAGGGAGAGACAGAAAGAGGGAGCCAAAGAGAGAGAGGGAGGGAGGTATTTCTCACAGACTTTTCCATGGCTCTCGCTCTCTCCCTCTTCAGTTCATGCAGTCTCTGAGTGCCAGTCGACCATTGTAGGAAGTGTGAGAGAGAGAGAGGGAAGGGGCGAGCAAGAGAAAGCAAGAGAGATGGGGAGAGAGACAGCATGATAGAGGGGCGAGTGAGCAAGAGAAGGCTGCGGTGTTGAGAGCCAAACAGCTGCCCAGGGACTCCATGTCGTCCTCTTGCTTCCTGCCTCAGGGGGAGAGATTGAGACATACGGGTGGATATTATCAATATCGCCCCTCAAGCCACACTGCAAGACATGAGACGGGGCAACGCTGCCTATTAGTCCTCCGCTGAGCATGGGGACGAAGGGAGCAGCTGTTAGATGGTTTCTATGCCAGCCAGCTACCCTCCCTCCCTCCCTCCCTCTCTCCTGCCCTCCCTCTCTCCTGCCCTCCCTCCCTCCCTCCCTCCCTCTCTCCCTCCCTCTCTCCTGCCCTCCCTCCCTCCCTCCCTCCCTCTCTCCTGCCCTCCCTCCCTCCCTCCCTCTCTCCTGCCCTCCCTCCCTCCCTCTCTCCTGCCCTCCCTCCCTCCCTCCCGCCCTCTCTCCCGCCCTCCCTCCCTCCCTCCCTCCCTCGCTCTCTCAATCTTCTCTCAAGTCTCTCTTTCTTTCGCCGGCCTTATTTCTTTCCGGCGTCCCTCCGTCGTACTCTGTCACCGCCGCCTTGCTGCCTTCCATCCCTTTCTTCTCACCTGTCTGTCACTCCAGATCTCCTTCTCTCTTCTCACATTTCTTCCTGTCTGCTATCCTCACTCCCTCCGTTCTCCGCTTCCATACTGCCATCACTCTCTCACACACTCCCCACCTAACACATTCCTCTTCCTCCATTCCTCCTTCGCTTACAGTGTCGAGGAAGACAGCAATGTTCAGTTAGTGCACGTCAGCCTCTGTTGATTTGGAAAAGTCTCCATTGCGAGACTAATAAAGGAGGATCTTGTCTTGTTTGGAGTTTTATTATCTAAGTGTTCTTAACGCTTGACCCATAGACTCACTCTGAAGGAAGCACTTCTGAATAGACTGTTAACGTTTTACAAATGACCCCAAACAGTGATTCTGACCCGTAGCCTCTTTCACACCGACTTTCTCTGTCTCACATTCTCTTTGTTTATGAACCTGAGTCTGTGTGTTTCTGTCTCTTGCCTGGCTGTCCGTCTGTCCGTCTGTCCATCTGTCCGTCTGTCCGTCTGTCCATCTGTCCGTCTGTCCGTCTGTCCATCTGTCCGTCTGTCTGTGATAAGTTTGACAGCATACTTATCCTCAACGCTTAAATAGTCAGCTGCATTTTAGGCTCACTTTATCATTCTCTTCCTGTCTGTGTTTGGTGTTGGCCAGTCCAACTGTTTCTCCGCATCCCAGCACACACATTTTCCACTCATCTCCTTTCAAATGTGATCTGGCTGGAGTACAGAACCATGGATGTGGGTTAATCTGAGCTCAGAAGATTTCACTCTAGAAGGCTTTGTAAGATCTCGCTTATCTTGACAAACACTCGTTGAAGTGTGTTCTTCTGGAGTTCTGGACAGGTGTGAGCGTCTCAGTGACCTCATCCTCTCCAGCTGAGCACCTGTCACATGTTGGCTCAGGTGAACTTCAGCAACAAAATGCTGTTTGAGTCTGAAGTTGCCTCATTCTCCCATTATGTCTGCGTCTCCAAGTGTCGCCTTTAACAATTTTTGAGAGAGCAGTGTTATTGCTGTAGCTAGTCTGTCTATATAAATATCTAGAATAGTTTGGATTTCAGTCTGTGACTGTGACTGTTTTCCAAGTTAAACATAGAGCAAGAATTCCTTTTTTATTTGAAATAACTTCAAATGTATGATTTTGTTTAAGTGTGTTTGTGTAGTTTGTATGAGTAAAAGAATGGGTCTGAGATTGTTTTGTCTTCATAAGTGAAGCAAAGCTGGTGAAAGCTACTGTTTGCTATTCACTAGATGTGTGGTAATTTTGCATGAAATCACTTTAGTAAATATTGCAGAGAGAGAAGAGAGAGAGAATCAGAATGCAGGACATTGTTTTACAGTTTTTTTTTGATTGCTTAAGCACGATTTTCAAAACAGGGCCCCTGTTGTCAAAACACTACACACAATTAGCACAACCACACCCACAACTAGCAAAACACTACAGATCCTTTGCAAAACTTAACACTCTTGTACAGTTTTTTTTGATTGCTTAAGCACGATTTTCAAAACAGGGCCCTGTTGTCAAAACACTACACACAATTAGCACAACCACACCCACAACTAGCAAAACACTACAGATCCTTTGCAAAACTTAACACTCTTGTAATAACGATACACTTCTTTTGAAAAACCACACTTTGTTACCATAATAAACACACATTACTTCACATTACTATACCTTGTTTGCACGAGTTACACTCTGCTGTGATAAACCTAAAACACTTTCAGCATTTCTACTTCCCTATGATTAGAGTAGGCTACTATGAACAAAGTACAAATGTAATCTAAATTCACCAAACAAGACCAATGTTGCAGACTGAAGACACTCTTTCTCAACATGCCCAAAATGTTGACATGGAGATTCATAATACTGTAACAAAATGTAATTTTACGCCTCATCCACGTAAATGAGCTCATGCTGGATCTCCCCTCCACCCCCTGAAAAACAGTGGCAGGCAAGATTGTTCAGTGTAGATCTAGTATACATATTACAAGACAGTATGCAAGATCACACTGCTAAAGTCAATACATACCTCTGCATAATCATGCCACAGTAGCTTCACCCTCTCCGAATTGTGCTCGAAAGGCACTTGATAAATTTACTTCATTTGAACATGTTTTATTTTTAGCAGACGCTTTTATCCAAAGCGATTTACAGTAAGTACAGGGACATTCTCCCTGAGGCAAGTAGGGCCCAAGGACACAACGTCATATAGCCACAGCCAGGGCTTTATCTCACAACATTCCGATCATGAGGCCAACGCCTTGACCCGTTGAGCCATCTGACGCCCTGGTTGACAACGTGGTCAAACAGTGTTGCATGGATCTCACTTGTCAGATTCGGTCCTCTTTGAGCACCTTCTTGTCTTCCTCTACCTCCAGCACGGCCTCCATCTCTTCCTCTGTTGATTCTCCTTGTTCTCCTCCTCTTTCTCCTCTTTCTCGTCCTCCTTGTTCTCCTCCTCGTTTTACTCTTTGTCTGACTTTTTCCATTGTGCTTGAAGACCGATGAACTCACCTGCTGCTTTTTATGGTGTTTATACACCTGAATTGTGTGTCTACAATTAAGCAAACAAGTGTTTGCACACCTGATGACTGTGTTGAACCAATTGGTTGGACGGTGTGGTAATTTGACAGTCAGTGCTTTGGTATTGCAATGAAGCAACTTAATGATAGATTTTTGTGTGTATGTATGTTAAGTGTGTTTAGTGTTTTGCAAATCACTGTGTGTAGAGTTTTGCAACAAGTGTGAAGTTGACAATGTGCTTATAGTTGTGCAAATATGGGCTGATGTTTTGCTTCTTGGGTGTAAGGTTTTGCTAATAGTGTACTACTTTTAATTTTAGTGTTTAAGCAATCAAAAAAAACTGTAATAACGATACACTTCTTTTGAAAAACCACACTTTGTTACCATAATAAACACACATTACTTCACATTACTATACCTTGTTTGCACGAGTTACACTCTGCTGTGATAAACCTAAAACACTTTCAGCATTTCTACTTCCCTATGATTTGAGTAGGCTACTATGAACAAAGTACAAATGTAATCTAAATTCACCAAACAAGACCAATGTTGCAGACTGAAGACACTCTTTCTCAACATGCCCAAAATGTTGACATGGAGATTCATAATACTGTAACAAAATGTAATTTTACGCCTCATCCACGTAAATGAGCTCATGCTGGATCTCCCCTCCACCCCCTGAAAAACAGTGGCAGGCAAAATTGTTCAGTGTAGATCTAGTATACATATTACAAGACAGTATGCAAGATCACACTGCTAAAGTCAATACATACCTCTGCATAATCATGCCACAGTAGCTTCACCCTCTCCGAATTGTGCTCGAAAGGCACTTGATAAATTTACTTCATTTGAACATGTTTTATTTTTAGCAGACGCTTTTATCCAAAGCGATTTACAGTAAGTACAGGGACATTCTCCCTGAGGCAAGTAGGGCCCAAGGACACAACGTCATATAGCCACAGCCAGGGCTTTATCTCACAACATTCCGATCATGAGGCCAACGCCTTGACCCGTTGAGCCATCTGACGCCCTGGTTGACAACGTGGTCAAACAGTGTTGCATGGATCTCACTTGTCAGATTCGGTCCTCTTTGAGCACCTTCTTGTCTTCCTCTACCTCTACCTCCAGCACGGCCTCCATCTCTTCCTCTGTTGATTCTCCTTGTTCTCCTCCTCTTTCTCCTCTTTCTCGTCCTCCTTGTTCTCCTCCTCGTTTTACTCTTTGTCTGACTTTTTCCATTGTGCTTGAAGACCGATGAACTCACCTGCTGCTTTTTATGGTGTTTATACACCTGATTGGTGTGTCTACAATTAAGCAAACAAGTGTTTGCACACCTGATGACTGTGTTGAACCAATTGGTTGGACGGTGTGGTAATTTGACAGTCAGTGCTTTGGTATTGCAATGAAGCAACTTAATGATAGATTTTTGTGTGTATGTATGTTAAGTGTGTTTAGTGTTTTGCAAATCACTGTGTGTAGAGTTTTGCAACAAGTGTGAAGTTGACAATGTGCTTATAGTTGTGCAAATATGGGCTGATGTTTTGCTTCTTGGGTGTAAGGTTTTGCTAATAGTGTACTACTTTTAATTTTAGTGTTTAAGCAATCAAAAAAAACTGTAAATGCTACATCTTCTCACCCCCTCCCCCATCCTAAAACTATGTGTGTCTCTTCTGTAAGATCAGTTTATTTTTTATATATTCCTCAGAATCCTGATGAGGTCTTCCTCGTTATGTTAGTGTTTGTAGCGTACTTGCAGTTGCCCCCGATTTGGAAAGTTTTTTCTGTTCAAACTGTTCTGAAGTTAACCACAGTTGCTATCCAAAGCCATCTGTTCTACAAGCTTTTCCATGTAACAAACATGTGAGGAAACTCTAATTGCATGAGTCTCAAATGGAATTCACTTGGTTTCCCAAACTTTCGCTTTTCAAATCTGTACTTTACTGACATAGGAAGGT
>CM059312.1:250000-297500 GCA_030340665.1 Neosalanx taihuensis
CCATCTGAACTCTGCACATTACACTTTCACACAAAACACCTTATCACTGTGATTTTGCACTACTGTGTACACACCCCACCTCTCCCTGTATTGTACATATCCATTCTCTTCCATATTCTATACCCTTATTTGACTTTTTATACTCGTACCTGCTACAGTTAGTTATATGCCCCCCATCCGTACAGCTAGTGCCCACTTTTTATTCTTATTTCTATTCTTTTTCTTAATCTTTATTGCATCTTATTTAAGTCCATACATGTTCTTTTTGCTCTATCCTGCCACAGTAAATTATGTGTTTGTTGTAACTTGCATGGCAAATAAAACAAATTCTATAGCAGAACATCACTTGTTGGTTGTTCAACGTACCTTAGATCGAGACCTTTTGGTTGTTTATGTTGTGGTTTTCATGTTGCCGTGGTGACACAGACGTATGCCAACTGGATATTAAGGCAAGACAGATCGGGACTCATGTTAACCCACAGATCCGGTAGCACACAGGACCTTCAGGGACCGTCAGCATACACCAACAGTTGTTCGTGGTTGAGTGAGATGAATGGGTTGACAGACATGATGAATGGCTCTGATTGGTGCTGACAGCCTCTGAGTGACACGTTACAGGTGTGGAGCTCCTTTCCTGCTCCTCCTCTAACCCACCTTCCCCCTTGACAAAGCTGGGAAAAACCTGCTAACCTGCTCCATGTTATCAGAATACTTACAATCTTTGACCCTGATAATAAACAGTAGTCTCTGTCTGAAATCCTCTGGATCTGCTCGTTTGGTGTCTCAAAGGTTTGACTGAGACGAAGAGATGGTTAAGCTGTTACCCATGAGTGTCAGAAAACTGGCTCTCCAAATTACCAGTTGGTGACACTGTTGAAAAGAAAAGAAAATATCAAAAGCTCCTAAAACAGCTGCGAATAGGTTTAGAGTTACAAAATAAAGTTGACTTGACACGTATCCCAGACGACGAGAATCTGAAGGAAAGGAGGCTCCCATCAAAGAGCTGCAGTGTGGACTGAAGGTACCTGTGTTCAAACACAGGAAGTACCGAAATCTAACTCTAACTTGTGAATTTCTAATCTTTTTTGCTTGAATGTTCAGTAAATAAATATATGTTTAAGAACTTCATTAGGATCTCACATTATCGACACAAAGACTGTAAATTTAGGACACCGTAATTTTTTTCTTTCTTTATTTAATAAAACAATGCACAACCCGTTGAATACGTTCCAATTCATGTTTAAATAAATACAATTAAATTTCCAATAAAATTCTGTTTTTATTCCTCCCCAGTGTGCATTATACTAGTGAACCCTCTCTCTTTCAACATACAACTGTGGACAAAGAATGTGGCCTCTGTCTTTCTCTCGCTCGCCGGCATGCACGCATACGCACACACAATCAAACACATGCACACACACAATCAAACACATGCACACACATTCACACACACACACACTCACACACACACACACACACACACACACACACACACACACTCACAATGATTAGCTGTCGGAGGCTGCAGAGGGGTCTAGGGACTCCAGTGGACAGATGAAGGGAATGGAGGGAAGAGTGTTAAAGCTTCTTTTCTTTGGCCTCCTCCACCTTCTCCACAGACTCTTCCAGCTCTGTGAGCTCAAATGAAAGGCCGTATTCAAGCTGGAATCCTGTTTGCTAAACGGACTTGACAACTTCTGATATTGCATCGTCCACCCCGACACCCCCAAAAGACATCCGCAGTTCTTTTCTGTTCCCTCAAAAGGGAGTCTGCCAGCGAGCGTCTCAGGCCTCCTCACCTGGATCACAGTACAGCAGCGTGCGCAGCAACACTCTATGGTCCCAAGGTTGTTGTGGACGAGGCCCACAAACCAAAAGCAGCGAGCGCCTTAACGCGGCACTTCTGTAAAGACAGTGAATAATATATTGGGGAATTCCTCCCATGCATGAGAGTAGATCAAACTGGCAGAAACTAGGGCGCTAGAAATTCAATCGAAAAATCGAAAAATATCCCCACCCAACTTGGGTTGTGGGGGGGGGGCTGAGAACGTGATTTGTGGTCACCTCGGATACGGGTTCAGCAATGACCTAGCGCCCCTCACCACCACCACCCCACCCGAATAACCCCCAACCCAACACCCCACCCCCTCAACCCCCACATACTCGGGGAGGCGTGAGGCATGAACGCATGTCCAAACACTCTGTTTGAGCACAAAGCGGGACCTGATCTGTGGCAGCAGAGACCTTGTCAGATGCTAATGCCTTAGCCACAGAGCAGGTCGCCCTCCCCAGATATTTTTCTGTTCATCAGCCCAGGGGTGGAGGTGGGTGCAGGGGTGCGGGGGTGCAGTACTGGAGGAGACCAGATGGTGGTGGTCTCAGCACTACCATCATAAATCACGTTCTCTCACTCCCTCTCTTATTCTCCTTTCCTCATGTTATTCATTAAAGCTTCTACGAATAATAAGTCCCTCAGAAGCAGGAGGCCCATGTGATGAAGCTATACTTAATAATGTATACAGCCCCTCCCCCCCAGCCCCTCCCCCCCCCAGCCCCTCCTCCCCCCCCAGCCCCCCCCCCCCCCCCCCCCCCCCAGCTTATCCCTCCTCTCTCTTCAGACCCAAAAAGCTGCAGTGCTTCGACACCCCTGCCTCTCCCAGTCTGCCCTTAGTGGTGAATGGAGTAAACACACATTAACATATTTATACTTTGCTTCCCAAATGGTGATAACACACATATGTAAATGTGTTTCACTTGAAGCCTTAGAGCACACAAACTTCTTTCACAGCTCATTTCAGTTTAGTAATTATGCTGCTTAATGTGTTGAAGGGGAGGATAGACTGGAGAGGCTGTGTGACACCCTGATGTTCCTAAAGAACCTTTCTGTGTCTGAGCATACGAGACAATAGAAGGGTGGAGAATCAGAGGAGATGCTGGATACTGTGGAGGAGATCATGATATCACGGCTTCTTGTGAAATCCTCTGATGTTGCTGTGCTTGAGAATACAGCCTGATTGAGATTGGTCATTTCATTTTACATCTCTAGATGAGCATAGTGTACAGTCTCATACTTATGCAGATCACACGGGCTGAATTGATGTGTACCACAAAAAAAGAGAAAAAAAATGGCCTCACTATATCGACAGCAGTCTGTGATAAACATTGAGGATATTGCGTGACTATCATAATAATTAGAAATACCCTAATCATTCAAGCATTTAAGAAATTTGTTGAAAAAAATTGATTGGGTAAAATCCTATGTAAATGAACCTTATTCGGTCAAATGTTATTCCAAAATATTTTCACAAATTGTGTACAGATCTCTATAAGTTACTTTCTGAGTAGAGCCATTTTTTTCTCAAGACTAAATCATTAATTCATGAAATGTACTGTATCCACACACCTCCCTAGTGAGGGTTAGACGTGAATCAGAGAGAGTACTCATGTAAATAAGCAACTATATGATTTCTTCTAAGCGACAGACGCAGCTACACACTTGATAAGAACACAACGCTAACACATTTGGGCAGCTACAATACTTTACCTTACCAAGCTTTCAGAAAAATTCGAAAAATGCCCAAAAATGCAACAAAAAGAAAACAAATTCACAAGCCCCTTTCTCTATTTGATGGTTCTTTATGACAAAAGCTTTGGTAGGTGGAAATACGGCCCAGTTTTTATGCCTCCCACTTTCATGAGCGATAGTAGACTAAATTAACCTCTCACACCACTGTGCACTATGGCCATTATTTACAGCACATGTTAAGAACAATCCAGAAAGATTGTCTAAAGATATTGTGTAATTATTTTTGTTCCTCACTGAGTTACATTTAGATTTTCTCCTCACCGTACAAGCAGGACTGCAAATTCAATTATTCAGTGGTTTATAAAACGTAATATACATATAAAAATTCAAGCTAGAGGCACAAACAAGAATATCTTATGAAATAAGTGGGTTTAGCAGTTCTCTGGAGCATCACTTGACCATCTCTTCATCTTTCTCCTTCTCACACACAGAGTAAGAAATGCTCTTTCTTTCTGTCTTTCTCTCCTATCTTTCTCTCACACGCTTTCATTTTCCTGTTTTTCCTTCCCACCCTCATACAGTCATGCTTTTTCTCAGCTGTCTCTCGCTCTCTTACTCGCTCTCTCTCTGTCTGTCTGTCTGTCTCTGTCTGTCTCAATCAGACACACACCCACACACACCCACACACACACACCCACACACACACACCCACACACACCCACACACATACTCCTTTTCTCTGAAGTCATGCTCTCATTACTGCAGTGGAATTGTTTCCCCACTGATTGTGAGGACACTGTAGTCGGTTGTTGATGAAGTCTTTATTTCCATCGGGCCAACTAATTAATTTGTACTCTCTCCTTCACGTTACCCTTTCATAATAGCCTGATACCTCTTGAAACAGTGAGACAAACATGCACAGAAATATTTCCATATGAGTGCAACACTGGGATATAATGCATCAAACACAGCATGCTTGATACAATAACATTCTGTTTTATTGTTTTGTTAAGGTAATAAAAGAACGCATTCACTTTCTTTATCTGAGTTTGAAAATGCACAAACAAATGACAAGAGGGGAAGAAAATCTTGCTCCCATATTCAACATGTTACCTTTTATATTTTATAGGTACTGAATTTTGCCCGATGAGGCATGAAGGAATGTATTTGTTCATGCAAATATAGCCTTAACCCTATACTGGCCCCTTCTATTCAAAATCGAAACGTAACAAAAATGCATACTTACTGTATTTGCTATTGTATCTCAACCAGTCCAACCTGGAACTGTTCTCTAACTCTACATTCCAAACAGTGTCTCTCCCCAATGTCTCTCCTAATGTCTCTCTCATGTGTTCACAGCAACAAGGGTCACATCCTTTTTGAATAATTCAGAGAAATAACTGCAAACACTATTCACAAAGACTTCTATGTCTAAAGCATCTATGAGGTCTGTGGTGATACTGTGGTTGGACAGGTTTCATTTATCTCTTTCTCTCTCTCTCTTGCACCAAACAGACATGGAGTTCTCAAACAGTGGCCCTTTAATCCAGGGGCCCTTTAATCCAGGGGCCCTTTAATCCAGGGGCCTTTCCCCCCTCTGTTATCAAGCCACTGGAGTCACACATCATGGGTTCCATCAAGGGACACTTTTTAGATGTTGTATAGAACAAATTCACCATGCAGTATTATAAAGGGTAAATATTCAAAATGTGATCAATAGCCATTGCTTTGAAATTATTTTTCACCAGGTAAAATATATTTTCAAGTCACAAAAAAAAATCATAAGACCCTAATTACTGTACAATTGTACTGTGCAAACAAGCACACTGATAGCAACATGAATGGACTAAAAATACAATTCAATGCGAAAAATTATAATAAACAATCATCAAAACCAGAACGTCTAATTTAACACATGAAAAATTAAAATCTTGGAAATAATTACATTCCAGTTATCTGTGTACAATGAAGTGTGCATCTTCAGCTTGGACAGGTAAATGTGTGTTTACAGTGTAAACATAAAACATCTGTCCGTACGAAGCGACAATTCAACTACAGAGCCGGTAGGGCCATTAGCACACTTAGCTATTCGACTGGACAGTAAGCAATATCCTTCTCCTCTCCAGAGACTCCAAATGACAGGCCTGCAGAAAGCTCTTTGAAATGACTGATTGCCCATTTGTGGGCAAAAAAGAAAAAAAATCCTGAAAAGGATTCCATTGTAATTGTGAATAGTTATCAAAACGGATGAAATTTCCTTATTAGCTTTCTGCCATATTTTGAAGTGATGAAATGAAAGACTGAATTCAAAGGGATATTTCTAGTCGGCGATGTATATCTCTAAAGCTGTTTACTTTTTTACCACTGGGGATAAGAACAGGAATCCAACATTTTGTGTTGCAGTAATCCTGGTGATTAAGACCTGCTGACAGTCCAAGTTAAGTTTATTGTTTCACTGGAAGCCACAGTACTCTGTCATATTAAAACTGGGTCTGAACACAGGCTTGGCTGGGAAAGCAAATAGAAGAGAGAATGAGATCAAAGGCTTGTCCAGCCTAGGATAGCAAAGACTACAGTTGTAACGTATTGGTGAACAAACACACACACACACATGTGTGAAGACACACGGATACATACACACACACACAACCAGGTTTAAATGATTTGGGGAACTGTGAAGTACAGTTGTGTCACAGATACAGTTGGATTTCACCGACACAGGAAGAGAGAAAATCATTCATATTTTTCCTCTCTCCAAACACCCAATCATATTGTCAGGTTCTTAGATGCCACTTCTCCTGCAGGCAGCCCACGGCATGTCATTAGGAGGAGAATCTGATGCCCTGAACAACTGCTTGGAACTATAGAATGCAGTGAAAAGTGAAAACTCATCACTTTCACCCAAATTTCAGCATGTCCTTGAGTGAGTCGCTCACACTCATTGTCAGTGGGGCCAGAGGATTAGCCTTTAGGTGTCACTGTACTTTCATGAATTCATCCTACCCCTCACACACACACACACACACACACACACACACACACACACACACACACACACACACACACACACACACACACACACACACTGTAACAAAATGGTGTCTCTCTGGGACATCTATTGTTCCTCTCAGCTTTCAGCAGCAGCAACACAAACAGAAATGTGCTTCATTGGCTCCGCCTCTCCAGAGACCCCAGATGATTCATGGGAAAAGAAACGACTTTTGAGTCGTTTCTCGAAATCAAATTTCTCTGGGAAGGGTCAATCTGATCCTAAACCCTAAAGAACAAAGAGTTTCACTGTCCTGCCACACGCAAATTTAGCCTTTTCATTTGCACATAAACTTTTTGTGTTCCACTGTTTCCTTTAACCGCAAGTAAACTGCTGAGGTTTTGAACCAAACAAGTGAACATGTAAAGGTTTATTATGTGTAATTGTGACAAATTATACCATTGCCCCCCTGTAATATAACTTTTAATAACATCCACAAATTCTACAAAAAAATACTTTAAAAAGCAGTAGAAAATGAGAGAAAAACATACATGAAAGCCGCTTTTAAGACCTGACATTACAGATTCAACACTGCAAGAACAAAGCCATGCCATAAACACTGCCATATGCCCTCTGTTTGTGGCTCTGCATATTTCTGTACGGGGGAAACATGTGGTCTGTACAGAAATACTTACGTTTCAGAAAAAAATAATCTTTGTAGATGCGAAGATTGGAACAAAAAAGCTCCCCCCCCCCCCATACCACCCTCTCAGCATGACTTTAAACTGCTGCATCACCCCAGATAGCATCGTCTGTTTCTGATAAGGTTGAGGCCAATCAGCCACTGGCATTGTTGTTCTGTTTATTTTCAGAGCTTAAGCTGCTAAAAATGACAGACAAAATCAAAGGCCCACAGCACACATACTTAGAGCTCATGCAAGCGACTCAGCCCGGAAAACAGAAATGCATAAACTCATGCTAATAGGCAAAATAGTGGCAGGTTAACGGTACCAGTAACTCACTGATCTGAGAAAAAGCAGAAAGTTGTTCCAGTGGCCTCAGCTGAATTAGTGTATTTATTTGCTTGTGTCGAGGTAGTGTCACGTTAGCAAGTCTGCTGTTGTTGGGGTATCAGTTTCAGCTCGTTAGCCTGCTTATGATCCGCTGTTTGTGTGATGGAGAAGAGCTTGCGCTCGCTGCAAATGAATCTAAGCACCCAGCTAACTGTCCCAGGGGTGCGTTAAAAATATACAGCGGGAATCCGAGGTTGGCAACGTGGCTGTCTGGTTTGTGGACATGCATGGCGCGCTACGCCAGGATCCTGACACAATGAACAGAAGATACGGAATATGCAGCAGCCGTGAGACACCTCAATATAAAAAAACATTTTAAATAATTTTTTGTGTGCAATTGTGTTCCTTGAAAAGCTGACATCTCTACTGTTTGGTGACTGCGTTTAAACAGAAGGACAGTGAGGCAGAATGACCAGCAGCGTATACAGTAAAATCCCCTACACAAACGCTCCTAAGATCCAGCAAAGTGGACCAGCATCAAACAACAGTAGCTCTCTCTCTCCCTTCCCTTCTCTTTCCCTCCCACTACACTCTTCTCAGTTTTGGGATATTAGGCTGAGAGACATGTTGACACATGGCATATCGACTGTGTGAGGGACTTGGGGATTTCCGGTCGCTCCCAGGCACGGCCGTAAGGTAATTAAAACTCATTAGAATTCCTTTTTCCTTCGTCTGTGCTTCTCATAGGCTTTTTTGGAGCCATACTTTAGGAAACGAAAGCATCCAGACACCTTTGGGGGGAATTGGCAGGATGTAGCTCTATGATTGTGTGTGTGTGTGAGAGAGAGAGTGTGTGTGTGTGTTGAAAAATAAAATAGAAGCCAGTCCAGTCTAAAGGGCAGTGTGTTTAAGAGGAGATAGGCAGGCTGTGTGACCCAGACTGAGTGAGAGGTAAAAAGCAGAGAGAGAAGAGAGAGAAAGAAAGAGCGAAAAAGAAGAGGGGGGGCGGAGGGCTTCAGAGAAAGAGGGGAAGGGAAACAGGGAGGAGAAAAAGCCAGGGAAAAAGTCCAGAAAAAGATGGAGGACAGAAAGTGTTGGGTTTCAAATGCAGTTTTCAGACAGTGCAGTGCCAGATGACCTTGGGCACGTCACATTGCCATCTGCTGCCTCTGTCTCAGCTGTCAACACACCTCGACCCCAGTGAAAACATGACAGTCCTGTTTCCTGACACGGAGAGGGCCAACTCGTCATCGTAAGAGAGGATGGGGGGAAGGAAGAAAGGTACGGCTGCTAGAGGAAAAGGAGAGAGCAGAAGATAGGAGAGAGGTAGAGGGAGGTGGACAATAAAGAGTACATACAACAGGAAGAGAGGGGAGAGACATTACATGGAGAGAGGGACAGAGAAGAGATCAGACTGTGTGTGTGTGTGTGTGTGTGTGTGTGTGTGTGTGTGTGTGTGAAGGATAACAGGTAAGAGACTGTAACGAGGACAAAAAAGAGTGACCTTTAGCTGTCCAGGCCGTCTTCACGGACTGATACTGTTATCAATGTAATATCCCCCTGACTCCACTATCGCTGCAATAAGGCCATTACAGGGACATTCTGTCATCCCAGGACAAAGAGAGGCGCTAACTGGGACATGCTATGGGGTATTTGGTTGCACTGATTGCTCTCATAAATGAGTGTTCCTCTCATAAAATCATGTGGTAACTGCTTACTGTTGCAGGATGCCGTTACTTGATGTTATCTCACCTAACTGCTTTGCAAGGCCTTGCTTGCAACAGCCTGTGGGTCATCTCTTGCAATCTCCATTACCGTATTGTAGATGTACAGTAGTGTCGCTCGTGTGTTTGGTTTATGTTAAAAACAAAAGACAGTAAAAGACAGTAACGTGCCAAAATCACACCAGAATGAGAAGAAGACACGATAGCTCAGTTAAAACTTTAAGTTTTAGGGTTAGAGCATTGATGAGCTCCGTATAGAAGTGCTCCAATGTGCAGTTTAGACCTTTAGTTCTGATCAGCAGTCGGGCTTCAAAGCTTCAATGTCAGAAGCTTTCACGGTTCATAAAACCCAACACTTTGGGGTCCCTAATTATTGTACCATTTGATGAACCAATATTACCAGTCCAGAGTTTAGGCACCAGGGATCTGTCTGTGTTGACCAAGGATCCAGCACATTTTTATCTATTAATCATAGCCTCAACTGGCTGCATAATATTTGGAGATTTAAGCCTCAAACCAAATTCTGCTTTTGGATAGAGACAGTGAGGAACTTTGAGATCAAGGTGCTTCTTATCATCTATATTATTCTCTAAATGAAGTCCCCTGACACGCCCCCTGGCTTCATTCTTTTAGGTGAGCACTGTGGATTTTTACAATTCCTATGAATTTTCAGGAAACCACTCAAAAGCCTGTTTAAACTGACCGGACGGTAATGAATGGTCATTTTGTAATTTATATATTTTGGCAGAAAGAGAGATGCGTTTTACTTCATATATTTTAATCATGAAAGTCAAATTTAAAAATGCTGCAGCTGTTTCAGTTAAAACAATTTAAATCTTCATGTATCCTCGGTACCACCCTGACAGTGCACGTACTGTATTCTCACTTTCTTTCTGTAACTTAAATCAGGGTTTTACTATTTTGGGAGAATATTATGGAAAAGTCTGAATTTTCAGTCAGCAATATAATACATTACCTTTTCAAGTTTTTTACTGAAGTGAATAAATTATTGCTATGCTTATTCGTTGCCATGCTGTAGAATTCTACAATGTTAGGGATTTGACTGAATTATAGGTACATTTTTTTATGAATCTTTCACTCCTTTTTTAACTACATTCCCCCTCCCTAAAAGACAGCACATACTTCTCCCCCTCCCCACACCACTGTGGACTTCATAGTAATTCTCCATTGACCAGATCTCCCTCTCCATCCTCCAGTCACTCATATGAAAGGGAAATGAGACTCTGACCCTGTTCTGACTTGGAGAAATTGCTCTGACCTTTTGGCAGTTGTGGGAGGAAGCAGCCTGGCACAGAGCAAGGTTCATGTTAGCTAGGGCTGACCCTACAGCAAGCTTCATGTTAGCTAGGGCTGACCCTACAGCAAGCTTCATGTTAGCTAGGGCTGACCCTACAGCAAGCTTCATGTTAGCTAGGGCTGACCCTACAGCAAGCTTCATCTTAGCTAGGGCTGACCCTACAGCAAGCTTCATGTTAGCTAGGGCTGACCCTACAGCAAGCTTCATGTTAGCTAGGGCTGACCCTACAGCAAGCTTCATGTTAGCTAGGGCTGACCCTACAGCAAGCTTCATGTTAGCTAGGGCTGACCCTACAGCAAGCTTCATGTTAGCTAGGGCTGACCCTACAGCAAGCTTCATGTTAGCTAGGGCTGACCCTACAGCAAGCTTCATGTTAGCTAGGGCTGACCCTACTGATACCTTACAGACCCTACAGACCCTACAGACCCTTACAAATCCTACTGACCCTACTGACCCTACTGATACCCTACAGACCCTACTGACTCTACAGACCCTACCCCCCCCCCCCCCATACACAAGCAGGCATGCCTATGAGATCAAGTTACCTCCACCAGCAGCATTCGCAGACTCACTTTTGCCTTTTTTCCCAACAGCAGCCCTGCCCTCTTGTTGTGGGGGCTGAGGCATGCCCCCTCATTAACACTGACAGCTGTCCTGTAGCTGCACAGCTAAAGGGGCTACGTGCATGGAAGCTGTACTGCGCACCAGATGTGTGTGTGCGTACGTACGCACGCGTGTGTGTCTATAGAGAATATTGGAACAGGGAAACTACAAGAGAGCTAGTAGCACAAGCCCAGAGTGTGTGTGTGTGTGTGTGTCTGAGGTCCATGGGACTGACTGGTGCACAGGTCACAGGGACTAACTCCAAACACGTGAGTGGAGCACCACTCGTCTACTTCCTGTGTATACAAAGATCACATAGAGAGGTTTTACTCCTGAGAATGCTTAATGTCCGAATGACTGATGTCTCCAATTAACCTCCATCTTAAAACGCCTTTTCCTTCAAAAAATACGATGTTCTTCAAAGCAAGATATTGTATTCATGAGACGAATATAAGATTTTTTCATTGTCCTTGTTCGGAGGTGAACATGTATTTCCGTAATTACGTAATAGCCTACATATAGAAATACACTTATTTGTAACTAACACTTTAAATATGAATCCACACTTTATACTTGTAATTGAATACAAGCCTTCAAAATAACAAGAACTTATTTGCAGGCAAAGCAAACAAACAAGGCTTCACACAAGGGTTACAACAAACGTAGAAAATAAAAATACAAATTCTGGAAGACAAATTATTTCCTTTTCAGTGAGACGGATTGCAAATACTGGGGTGAATTGTTCTGTTTGGACTTGGCAATGCGTTTAGCACTAAGTGATGTCATGAGGCTGTCTCTCTGAGGTAGCTGGCCTGTTCCTCATGATGTCATGAGGCCGTCTCTCTGAGGTAGCTGGCCTGTTCCTCATGATGTCATGAGGCCGTCTCTCTGAGGTAGCTGGCCTGTTCCTCATGATGTCATGAGGCCGTCTCTCTGAGGTAGCTGGCCTGTTCCTCATGATGTCATGAGGCCGTCTCTCTGAGGTAGCTGGCCTGTTCCTCATGATGTCATGAGGCCGTCTCTCTGAGGTAGCTGGCCTGTTCCTCATGATGTCATGAGGTTGTCTCTCTGAGGTAGCTGGCCTGTTCCTCATATCGACAGCCTCTCTCTCACGCTGAGAAACAAACTGCATCTCCTTCTCATTTAGGAGGGAAATAACACTGGAAAGAACTGCTTTGGCAGGCAGAGTAAAACTGCACCCAAAACACTCATGACCAACAGGCACAAGCTTTCGTTTTGAGTTTTGCTGAAAAGCCATCTTGTAATCCTACGATATTATAAGGGGTCATTTAAGTGTGGAAGCCGTTTCATGTGTTCCAAGGGACAGACATTTTTTTCACAGCAGGCATACAGTCGCCAATCAACCAAAACAACGAGATTGCAGGAAAGGAACCATTACAGTTGGCTATCTGGTCTCACTATTCACATTTCCATGACCTACACTAGAAAATCCATAGAGCAGAGCCACATTTATTAAGATTCTTCTCACAGCTCTATGGCAGGATATTGCACTGAGGCATGTAACAGCTGAGCATTTGGCGTTAGGCAGCTGGGCGTGCAGGTATTGTAATTTTAATTCCCAAATAGATTTCCACAGACGTGAGCTGTACAATTTGCTTTTCCCCTCACAAAGGAGTTTAATGTGCGGCTTTCAGGGGGAATGCTGTGGAGCCGCGATAACCTGGATTGATTTCAACAAAGCCTTGTCACACGGTGACATCACTGGGTGCAGTACATTGGGTTTGGGTTATTTTGGGGATAGCCTGTATAGTTCTGTTACAGATCTACAGATCTACTCTGAAGATGTAGAACCTTACAGTATTATAGTGTGTCAGAGTTGACCACAGTAGCGGCCAGACAGAATGATATGAAGGGGGTGAATATTGGCTTTTACATGTTTTTTTACAAAGTGTGCTGTTAGTGTTGCGTTTTATTGCGCTAATTCAAGTAACAAAAGCTCCGGTTTCCATCTCCATGTTTCAGGCTTCCCTGTTATCTTGGATCTTAATGGCCGTTAGCTGAACTAACCCAATTAACTGCAGCCGATCGGACAGCCTTGCTACTGTTTTCACATGACAGGAAACCCTGAAGCTTCGCAGCATTTCAATCAAATGGAGAGTGACTGATACCAACCATCCTACTGGGTCTGATACCAGCCATCCTACTGGGTCTGATACCAGCCATCCTACTGATACCAGCCATCCTACTGGGTCTGATACCAGCCATCCTACTGATACCAGCCATCCTACTGGGTCTGATACCAGCCATCCTACTGGGTCTGATACCAGCCATCCTACTGGGTCTGATACCAGCCATCCTACTGATACCAGCCATCCTACTGGGTCTGATACCAGCCATCCTACTGGGTCTGATACCAGCCATCCTACTGGGTCTGATACCAGCCATCCTACTGGGTCTGATACCAACCATCCTACTGGGTCTGATACCAGCCATCCTACTGGGTCTGATACCAGCCATCCTACTGGGTCTGATACCAACCATCCTACTGGGTCTGATACCAGCCATCCTACTGGGTCTGATACCAGCCATCCTACTGATACCAGCCATCCTACTGGGTCTGATACCAACCATCCTACTGGGTCTGATACCAACCATCCTACTGGGTCTGATACCAGCCATCCTACTGGGTCTGATACCAGCCATCCTACTGGGTCTGATACCAGCCATCCTACTGGGTCTGATACCAACCATCCTACTGGGTCTGATACCAGCCATCCTACTGGGTCTGATACCAGCCATCCTACTGATACCAGCCATCCTACTGGGTCTGATACCAGCCATCCTACTGATAAAAGCCATCCTACTGGGACTGATACCAGCCATCCTACTGGGTCTGATATCAGCCATCCTACTGGGACTGATACCAGCCATCCTACTGGGTCATGATGCTGATGCATTCAATACTACAGGTAAGGATAAGGTACAGACATATATTTGTTAAGCCAGTAAGTAATTTACATGTTGGCAAATCAATTGTCCAAAAGCTCCATCCCAAATCTGCCTGCACATGGGCCCTACCCAAATACTTTTGCAAATGAACACATGCTGAGAGATGCTGTCAAGTTCTTCTCTGTCATGTTGAAGTGTTGGTGACGAACCATGTCAGTGCATCAGTGATAACAAGCAGCCCCAAAGTGTTTAAAAGCTTCTCAGCAAATCATTTAAAGGTCATTTCATTTAAACAGATGGGCTGTTGAGCAGTCACACTTGACGGGAAACCAAAACACATAACGTCATCATGAGCAGAGTGGTCTGGGTGTATCTCTCCAGGTGTATCTCCCCGGGTGTATCTCTCCGGGTGTATCTCTCCGGGTGTATCTCTCCAGGTGTATCTCTCCAGGTGTACCTCTCCAGGTGTATCTCTCCAGGTGTATCTCTCCAGGTGTACCTCTCCAGGTGTATCTCTCCGGGTGTATCTCTCCGGGTGTATCTCTCCGGGTGTATCTCTCCGGGTGTACCTCTCCGGGTGTATCTCCCCGGGTGTATCTCTCTGGGTGTATCTCTCCAGGTGTATCTCTCTGGGTGTATCTCTCCAGGTGTATCTCTCCGGGTGTACCTCTCCGGGTGTATCTCCCCGGGTGTATCTCTCCGGGTGTATCTCTCCGGGTGTATCTCTCCAGGTGTATCTCTCCGGGTGTACCTCCCCGGGTGTATCTCTCCGGGTGTATCTCTCTGGGTGTATCTCTCAAGGTGTATCTCTCGAGGTATGACCACAGACGGTGCTCAGAATAGGAATAGGTGGCAAGAGACAAAGGACAAATTAACAGGAAATAAATTCAGCCCCAAATGTGACCCACATTCTTGGGAAGTATTTATTTTAACACTACTCAATATGAAATATTTATTTCAACACTACCCAATATGAAATATGGTTATCCTAATATTGTGGAGACATTTACTTGAATATGGTGCAGCTTGGCTACTCAGTAAAATAAAAACAATATTCTGTATTATTTTGAATGCTGCAATACATCAACTTAATGTTAAAGTAAAAGATGGCACGGTCATGTTGACTCTTTCTACCACTGGACTCATGATAAAGGCACAGACCTTGAAGAACACTGACAGAATGATTTGAACCCAGTGGCTTAATCCCTTTGAGACAAATGCAGAGCTGTAAAGCTCATAGGAAAAACATACAGAATTGCCTATAGTGTGGATATCACATGCAGACAGGGTAAAGAAGTAGTGAAAGATGAAGAAAGAGAGAGAGAGAGAGAGAAGGACATATCTGAGAGGTAAACTTTCAGATGTACTAAGAAAGAATATACCTGGGTGGGTATCAAATCATAAATCTCTGGCAAGGAATTAAAATGAAATATCTCAGAGAAATAAACACATAGCAACGTCACGCTGCTTTTAAATGTGTGCTTTTCTCCCACCCTCACCGCAGGAGTTCAGAAACATAATAACTTTGCCCTCAGCCATCACCACCTAGAGAAACATTTAGATTCCACAATATCTTTTCTTAATTACGAAAAATAATTTGATCATTAAGGGCAGCTTAAATCACAACAGCTAACACTGGTAATAATTGAAGCGACAGCAACTGCTTTGTGTAAAAATATAATATAAAAAAACACATCTGTAGGATATAAGTTTCCTGCCATCGCAATTGCATTACGTATGGTACACTTGAGAGCAAAACAGTGGGTGGCAGAGATACGGAGAGAGAGAGAGAGAGAGAGAGAGAAGGAGAGAGAGAGAGAGCGAGAGAAGGAGAGAGGGAGAGAGAGAAGGAGAGAGAGAGCGAGAGAGGGAAGGAGAGAGAAGGAGAGAGAGGGAGAGAGAGAGAGAGAGAGAGAAGGAGAGAGAGAGAAGGAGAGAGAGAGAAGGAGAGATGGAGAGAGAGAGGAGAGAGAAAGAAGGAGAGAGGGAGAGAGAGAAGGAGAGAGAGAGAGCGAGAGAGAAGAAGAGAGAGACAGAAAAGGAGACTGAGACACAGGAGGCAGAGAGAGGCCTAGATATGGTGTCTGGCATAAATAGAAGGGAATCCGCCTTGAATTCAAAGCAGGGGAGTGGGGTGAGGACAACTGATTGGAAACAGATGGAGGAGGGTTAGAAAAGGTTGTGATTAGGTCCAGCCTTTGTGATTAGGTAGAGGCCCAGCCTTTGCCCTGGTGCCAGAGGCTGCATGGGGACCCGTCTGTCCCTTCCACATGCAGGGACAGCTCTGCAGCTCTGCAGCTCATAGGTACATGGCATATCTACAGGGACAGGAAAGCTTCTTAACATGTCTGAACCATTTCAGTCTGTTTTAACTATTGACTCCACCCTTAACAGACAAAAAAAAGTCACAGACAAAAAGCATTCTGGAAGAATGACATGGTTGCTTTTTCATTGTTTTTGCATCTCTTTGTAGATGCATACAGAAGATATATTTATTGGACTCAATATGATCAACCACCCTTTCTGCCTTGTTACATGAAAGAGTAGATTTTTTTGCTGCACCTCACCAAATGGTGACGGTTATTTTTTCAATTCAGCCATCACTCAACGCAGCACAATTTCAGGGTTAGTCTTGGCCTGACAAATTAAGGAAACTTGAGACAGTCCAGATTGTAATCAAAGAGAAAATAATGAATGTAGGACAAAGAACTGTGCTAGAAGTCAGCTGATCTGGGTGGCTTAACATTTCTGTCCTTTTCTTCCACTGACAAACAGCAGATACAGAGAGAGAGAACAGGAGAGAGAGAGAAGACAGCAGTGTTGTAAAGGAGGCTTGCTTCCTAACAGTAGCTCTTTAGGACAGAGAGCAGCAGGCTTCACCCATGCCAAGCCTCCACCACTGTTGCCGAGTTACCAATAAACTAATCACCTGAGGGGATTCTTCTCAGCTTACTTAAACAACTGGGGAGTTAAACACACATGCCTCAGAGCTGGCAAAATGTGTGTGTGTGTGTGAGCGTGTGTGTGAGTGTGTTTGTGAGTGTGTGTGAGCGTGTGTGTAAGCGTGTGTGTGAGTGTGTGTGTGTGAGTGTGTGTGTAAGCGTGTGTGTAAGCGTGTGTGTGAGCGTGTGTGTGAGTGTGTGTATAAGCGTGTGTGAGTGCATGTGTGTGAGCGCATGTGTGTGAGCGTGTGTGTAAGTGTGTGTGTGTAAGCGTGTGTGTGAGCGTGTGTGTGAGGTTGAGTGGAGGAGAGACCTGCAGCTAGGCTGACTGAGGGTAGTGCAGAGTCAAAATAAGATGGCATCTGTTCCAGAAGAAGCTGGCACAGGCAGAGTCAGTTTGATGAACAGGGATGTTTGTAATGAACAGCAGGTTTGCTTATAGTTTCCTGGTTGTATTTCAAACAAATAACAAGGGAAACTAAATGACATGTGACTGCAATTTGTTAAGAAAACTTACTACAAATCAGCACTGTTCCATAACAGTCTCATGTAAAAACAAATGGGTTCACTGTTTCCAAGGCTGTGAATTGAATATGCAGTATTTTTATCAATATTTTTCCCTGTTTGGCTTATCCTATATTCTGCCTGGTAATTGTTGAATAATAATGTTTTCAAAAACATCGCATTTTTAAGTGAGCTAAACCGATGCATGACAGAGAAAGAGATAATTATGTGAGCGTGTTATTTTCATGCTAAATCGATGGACTTGTGGTCCTCGTATGTGGCCAGCAGGCAGGACTCACATCGAACCCTTCATTCTTCTACTCCTCCTGCCACTCTCCTGCCACACTCCTGCCACTCCTGCCACTCCTGCCACTCCTGCCACTCTCCTGCCACACTCCTGCCACACTCCTGCCACTCCTGCCACTCCTGCCACTCCTGCCACACTCCTGCCACACTCCTGCCACTCCTGCCACACTCCTGCCACTCCTGCCACACTCCTGCCACTCCTGCCACACTCCTGCCACTCCTGCCACTCCTGCCACACTCCTGCCACTCTCCTGCCACACTCCTGCCACACTCCTGCCACTCCTGCCACTCCTGCCACTCTCCTGCCACACTCCTGCCACTCCTGCCACTCTCCTGCCACACTCCTGCCACACTCCTGCCACTCCTGCCACTCCTGCCACTCCTGCCACACTCCTGCCACTCTCCTGCCACACTCCTGCCACACTCCTGCCACTCCTGCCACTCCTGCCACTCTCCTGCCACACTCCTGCCACTCCTGCCACTCCTGCCACTCTCCTGCCACACTCCTGCCACACTCCTGCCACTCCTGCCACTCCTGCCACTCCTGCCACACTCCTGCCACTCCTGCCACACTCCTGCCACACTCCTGCCACTCCTGCCACACTCCTGCCACACTCCTGCCACTCCTGCCACACTCCTGCCACTCCTGCCACTCCTGCCACACTCCTGCCACACTCCTGCCACTCTCCTGCCACACTCCTGCCACACCGCCTGACAAAAAAGCCTTGGTCTGGATTCTTCTGATCGAGGCCTGGCTCTCACATCTTCCTTCATGCTTATTCCCAGACCTCCATATGAGGACAACATCCTGATCACATTCAGCTCCACAACATGTTGAAGTCACCATCTACGGGTCATTTGAAGATTTATTTTTAAATCAACACAAGCTCAGATCACGGGAAATCTGCAATCGGCATTATTCTCTAGGAATGCATGGACAAAACTGTTTACTGGACATGGCTGTAGAAAAATATTCAAAGCCCCATTGGCTGAAGAGATGGTCCAGAGGAAGATTGCATTTTTGTAATGACAGGTTATTATTACAGCTAGAGGGAGTTAGCTGCTCAACAAGATCTATTCTACCACACGGTCCAATCTGCTCAAATGTGCTTTCTATTTATTTCACATGGCTGCTTGACGGCCTGTCATCTGTTTCCACACACAGTGGCCATTTTGTCTCATGCCATGACCAGAGAAGCGGTGGAAACTGAAATAATAACAGTGGACTTTAATTCCATTTACTTTAGAGATGAATGATTGGTTGCTGACACTATCAGGGCATCCCTGTGCATTTTTGATCATCAAACACCCAAAGCTGTCACAGAATTTGTGGTTGGGTTCCACCCTTCCACACGGATGAGAGTGTGTAGAGAACTGTCGAGGATGCAGGTTCCAGTTTCCTGTTCCAAACAGGAACAAGTAGCAGGTACTTACAGCCATGTCTGGGACGCACTCTGCTGTGGCTGCAAGCATGTACTGTCCACAGTGCACTTAATCATTGCAGTTTTATGGTGGTTTTAACAAGACTTGGCAAATGTATCCTGAGAGGAACTAAAAGTAAGAAGAACGGCACCTAAGAATGACGTCTTTAATGTCTGTTAGACTTTTTTTTTACTCTTATTCTTTTTTTAAGAGTGTAAAAGCTATATTTCACATTTCACTTCATGTTAAAAATGGAATATGCTTGCCGTAATTATTTGAATCTGCTAAAACACAATCTCGTACAAGTAAATGACAAACGTGAGATAAGAAATGAAAGGAAGAGTTAATAAATTAGTATGCTTCATTAATTTCTCATTAGAAATCTAAACAACTATGTTTTCCACTGTTTCCTTAAAAGAGAACACAGCTTTAGATAATTGTTCATTCGTTTTATGTGACACAAAATCCCATCTCTTCCCATTACTGCAGCACTCAGGCACTTCTCTGTAGGGGACCTGCCTTGGATCCATGTTTCCCTTCTTCAGCACTAACATTAGTAGAAACTTGTTGTTTAAGGAATTGTGTGAACAGACAGATTGATGAAATGGTAGAAGATAGAGGCAGGATCCAGACTGATGGAAGAGTGTTCAAGTGCCACGCTGGCTTGGAGTGTTTTTCACCGTTGCAATCAAGGCCTTTATGACGGCCATTACTTCTGCTTTATGGGTGAGCTAAACCTCATCATCATGTCTGCTCAGCTTGGATCAAGGTCGATTGAATCTCCCTGACCTGTGAACTAGCCCTGACCTGGGGGTTCACTTGCTTATGACACGTATGCAACCAGTACTTATACAACCACAAGTACTTATACAACCACAAGTACTTATGCAACCACAGGAATCAGGAAAATATTAGTCAAGTGATTTTAAAAAATATATTTAAAAATATGATTCATCAGCCATGTTACTGTATCCGCAAAGGTATATATTACTCTAACTTTGATCTAAAGTTCAATTATATATCTCTGGTTGAAAGGTAGACAGTAAAAAGTAAACAACTTGTCTTTCAAAGTACTAGATAAACTGGCTTTGAAAAGCATCTTCATATCAGATTTACTTTGAAATATGCAACCAAATCCCTATTGCACCTTGTTTACTGTATCATTACAATCTCAGCATGTTTTGGCAGTGCTATTAGTTACAGAGCTATCGGATAATTTGTTTCAATGTGAAAGCATTTTTTTGTCGAAGGGAAATATCTCCAGATGAGTCATAATGTATTATCTGGATAGAATGAGAGAATCAGAGAGGGAGGAGAGGGATAGTAAGGCTGCTTTAAAGATGTGATATCTGAACCAAATGGATGAGATATGTCAGGGTTATTACATTTAGCAAACGCTCTTATCCAGAGTGACTTACAGCAAGTACAGGGACATTCCCCCAAGGCAAGTAGGGTGAAGTGCCTTGCCTAAGATCATGTCATGTTAGCACAGCCAGGATTTGAACCTACAACCTTCTGATTACCAGCCTAATTTCCTAACCACCCAGCCACCTGACTCTCGTTACAGGGTTAGGGTCAATCAAATCAGATCTTTGTTATTCAGCCAGGACCCTGAACAACATGACCACCAAAACACTCATTAACTATTTTCCTAACCCTAAATGTTTGTTTTTTATAAATACAAAATAACCACTGAAAATATAAATTATATAATATCAGCATTATCATTTTCTCAGTTCTTATATACAAAACTGTGAATATTTATTTTTGCATTTAATATTACAAATGAATGTCATGATTAAAAAAACGTAACAACATTATATAATTGACGACTTGGAATGTCTTAGACTCAGAACAGAATCTGCACAGGCTGAACCAAAGTTTAATTGCTTGGCTATAGACAACATCTTTGATGAAAAACAAGCTTTCACATAACCTGGCTACTTAGAGACCCTCGAGATGTTGGTCACGGCAAAAACAAAACAAAAACTGATTCGAATCTCACGCTGCATTTTCTTTCACCACCTCCACTCATATACCAGTGCCCCCGACTAGGACTATTCTGACTGGACATTTTGGAACAGAACCCCAAACAATAACCTGAGTTTTCAGCGTCCCTGTCAAGCGCCGGAGAAAAGAAATAGTGGTTGAATAGATATCCACCCAAATCCAAGCCTGGGGACCCCTGACAATAGAACTGGGAGTAATCCTCCTTCATGGGTTCTGCTGTCAGTACTAGTGGCTGACCATGCTGAGACACAGCGTTGGGGAATGACACCTCCACAAAGGTTGTGTCCTGGGCCACTGTTGGGCCTGCCTGCTCCGCACCGCTGTGCGTGGAATCTGTTTTGGGAGGGATAAAGGAGATGAGCAGCCTGTTAGACAATGAGCAGCCTGGGTGTTGTTGAAACCACGTCAGGGGGCGTCGGGGTGGCCACCCATCAAATCCCAGCCCCTTCCCCAGGAACGCTTCCCCAGGAACGCTTCCCCAGGAACGCTTCCCCAGGAACGCTCGTCTGTATCAATGCACTTCCACGCTTGCTGTGGTGACGAGACTAGGCCAGGCTAAGTAGGGCCTTGGTCTGGTACATCTGACAGCTGTTGGGAGTTTATTCACCAGAGCAGAGCATCTCCGACACACACAATGACCCTCAACAAGCTGTCAAGCTGGGCTCAGTCCTCAAGCCAGAAAGGTGAAGAGAAACACGCTGACGCTGTCACTCGCACGCCATACGCATTTCACACCAGAGACCTTCCTTTTATGGAAGAAACATTATTTCTACGTAAAATGTGCGGCTTGAATGAAATAGTTGCACTATTCTTATGTTCTGAACATGTGAAGCCAAGAGACAGAAAATAGGTCAGACAGTGCTTATCGTAGATTGAACCAAAATGGCTGCCTTGGCTGTTGTGTGCACGTTGGCAGGAAAAGAAAACTGTTCTGTTGCCACTCAAAATAAAGTCTTTAAGCTTTAAGTCTTTTAGCTCAATTCCAACATTCCCTAAAATTAGTTAATGGGCTTTTTCTCCTGCAGTTAGACCACATTGTGTTATTGCCAAAATCAATGCACCCAATGCTAACCCATATCACAACCTTTCTAAATGCACCAAAGGATCCATTTAAAACACTTCAAAAAATAAATTAATGAGGAAACATCTGTCTATTGAAGTCATACTTTCCAATAATTTCTAGCATATGTGTGCTTCAATACAAATAATTTTCTAAATGAAAGGCCTCGTCTGCTGGCTTTTAATTATTATTAAAATGTATTATTTAATTACTTGGACGTTGGCATAAAAATATTGTATCCATTTTTATCCGTCTGGAAGGAAATGGTGTCCATTCTGTTATTTCTCTTAAAATGTTCCTCAGTTTACTAATGATGGATTCCCCTGCTCATTCAGTTCAACAAAGCTAACATGGATACTTCGAGGATTAAATTAGAAAATGGTGTAAGTTCCTCTGATAGTTATATACACTTTCTGTAAAAAAAATAAAATTAAAATAAAAACAAAATTAATAAAATGATCAGTGTTTCACATTGGATTTGCACTCCTCCAGTTTAAACCTTATATTTCCTCAGGATGGGCAGTGGCACATTTGTTAGCTTCCATATTCTGACATGTCAGAGCAGATTGGAAGGATTTTTAAGCATTTCTTGCAGCGTACATTGCATTTTCGGTCATGTATTTTTATTGAAAATAAATGTTGCAATATATATTCATTTATTTTATTTATAGTATCCCAAATGATTAGAAAAAAACAGAATTACTGAAAAGAAAATGCAGTCTTACACAGTTTGACAATATATAAGTTTCTTTTCATAGACTAAAACAACAAAAATGTACTGAAAGTTACACCATAGTCTTAGGAAAAATGCATTCAAAAAATTCCATGTTCTAGTATTCTAGTCCATGTTTTAGCATCTATTCACATGTTCTAGCACCCTTTCACATGGTCTAGTACCTTTTCACATGTTCTAGTACCTTTTCACATGTTCTAGTACCTCTTTAGTCATTTTCTTATTGCTTCCACCCTTCTAAGATGGACACACCAAACACGAATGCCCGTTTAATTATGAACAGGCTTTTGTAAGTGGCCTGATATTCAGCACTACTATTACAATGACTTCGACACAAACGGCAAACATCCTAGTTGTTATCAATAATGAATTTGGACCCTTGACTTTTCGTACAGTGGGAAACAATCTGCCCCACATGTCAGTAGATCCAACCATAAGAGGCAGTTACTGTTGGAGTGCACACATTATTCTCTCTCTCTCTCTGTCCCTTATGGTACTGTAGGTTTACCTTGCCTCAGGAAATCCAGGGGACGAGCCATTCCTTCCCCCTTCTGCTAAGACTTGTACACCTGTTTATCTCCTAATTGATTCTCTCAGGATGGCTGAGATTGACACTGTCAGTCTGACATCAGTGGAGTTTTTACCCCAGTAAAGCTCTCCGTTGCCTGTTAATAATACATAGCAGCGCTCCTTATTGATAAGCATGGCCTCGCCTTTTGCTGTAGCAGAACTCTGCCTGTGCGACTATTAAATCCTGATCACGTCTTGCATGGATCTTTTTGAAAGATGACTTTCTCTGTCACTTTGGAGTTTGTGATGTTTGCTGGAATTTGACTTGTGTCTACATGGTCTCAGTATAACAAGAGGTACAATCAGAACCTACAGTAACAACCTCCAGTCTGTTGGGGTTTTCTTATTCCCTGCGATAGCCTGCAAGTTGTACAGTAACACACTGCAATTAATGAGAAGCAGTGCTGTCAATAATTCCCGTGTTGACAGAACTAAGATATGGGACGTAGTATTTATCATGCAAGGACGAGGAAGACAAGGAACAGATATCAAAACAAGGCTAACCAGAAAAGACTGGATTGATTGAGACTAATTGACAGTTAGCTTGGGAGAATCTTTGGGGGGAAATGGGAGCGCTGTCTTGTTTTTTTCCCTTCCTGCCACTTACTTGTCATTACCTGACAAGAAACAGCTTCTCTGTGGGGGGATCTTCCAGTGAGAGCCGTGTGCTGCACACTTGATGCTACACGTACAGTGAGGCCCCAGTGTCTGTTTATGGATGTGAGGGCCAAATAGACCAAGGTGGCCCTCCTCTCATCTGACAGACATTATTTCCTTTGTCACGACTGGAGCAGAGGACGTTTGTCACGGTCCGATTGCTGTGATATCACAGAGGCCACCTCAGCGTGCTTTTAACAGCTGGGTGCTGTCAAATCGCCTTATCTTGTCTAAGTAATCTGTGACTTTAAGAAATCCCTCAGGATGAATATTCAAGGAACATTACCACTGTAAGATGACCAGCCATCAAAAGTACTACTGTATGTTCTTATGGATGAAGAATCACAGTAGAGGAGGAATATAGGCTCAGGAAAAATCAGAGTGTGAGACAGGCTCTGTATAAATCAGAGTGTGAGACAGGCTCTGTATAAATCAGAGTGTGAGACAGGCTCTGTATAAATCAGAGTGTGAGACAGGCTCTGTATAAATCAGAGTGTGAGACAGGCTCTGGACAAACACAGCAGTTAGTTAAGAGTTAGTTGCAGCAGCATCTTTTTTAGTGTTATTTCTCTGTTTCATCTCTTTACATGGTTCACTCCTACTGGTGTCTACCAAGCTGAATCCATCTTGCTTGTCCCTCATTCTGATTCATTCAATGGCACTAACAGCACTTCCCTTTCTATGGTGGTGTGTTTGTCAGACGCTGTTTCATCCTTCTATTATTGCTGGAGCTGCGTGTCTCACATGTGTCAGTAACGCATCTCAGATCTCCAGCAGGCGTTCTCCTAATGGGAAGGATGTCAAACACAGGAGAGCGATCTCAGATCTGGGAGACGTTGCAGAGGTGGCACAGCGGAGCTTTGTTAATTCACCGACCGAGCTCAGCATGAACTTTAGCTCAAACTTCTAATGCGCATGCAGACAAGTTGATTCACCCAACGACAAGAAAGCCTCCTATGAGGGAGAGAGGACTCCCATTATGCTTTCTCTAATAGTATCTACCGGTTGCAAACTATTTCTTGCTATCTAAAGTACTGTATAGTGCTTCTAGTCCTTTCACAGGGGGAGAATGCATGAATGCGCTGTGCTGTGCACCAACTTAACCAGACAATCATAGGCCTTTGCATATTCGCCACTATATACCCAAAGTCCAGTAATACATTTGGATAAATACACTCTTATGCTCGATCAATCAACACAAAAACAGATTTAAAGCAGACAAGGCTTCATATTCCAATTTGTCCGTGCAGGAAGCCAATATATCAATATATCACCACAATATCAATATATCACCACAATATCAATATATCAATATATCACCACAATATCAATATATCACCACAGGCTCAGTCTTAGTTTTACAGCAGCAGTAGGAATGTGGATTTTCCTGACCTGGTAAGTTTTCTCCCACCAAGTTGTTCAGTCTTTCTTCAAGTGGCAGCTCCCTGTGGTGCTGAGCTTAGGTCTGTAATGTGTGTGTGTGTGTGTGTGTGTGTGAGCTTATGTGTGTCTGTGTGTGTGTGTGTGTGTGTGTGTGTGTGAGCTTCTGTGTCTGTGTGTGTGTGTGTGTGTGTGTGTGTGTGAGCTTCTGTGTCTGGGTGTGTATGTGTGTGAGAGAGAAAGAGAGAACAAGAGAAAGAGAGTTCCTGTCGGAGGGGGAGGGGGTAATCTCATTGCCTTTTGCAATCTGGTAATTAACTTGACAGCATGAAAAATGGACATGATCAACTGTCTCGTTCTATCAAATACAAATATGCGATGTTATATGTTGGTTTTCACAAAACACATTAGAGGAAGCCCTCTCCAGCAAAATCAGGTTGAGAGGTTCAGGCGTGTTCTGAGGTTCAGGCGTGTTCTGAGGTTCAGGCGTGTTCTGAGGTTCAGGCGTGTTCTGAGGTTCAGGCGTGTTCTGAGGTTCAGGCGTGTTCTGAGGTTCAGGCGTGTTCTGAGGTTCAGGCGTGGTCTGAGGTTATGTTTTGTGTGTGTTTGTGTGTTTGTGTGTCTTTCTTTTTGTCTTTTGTCAAGTATTTCTCTTTTCCCACTGTCTGTTCTATTTTCACTTAAACAGCATAGAGAACACGCTTTCTAAGTTAACTCATAATCTGATCTTTCCCTCCCACCCACTCTGCTACTCACCCACTCTGCTACTCACCCACTCTGCTACTCACCCACTCTGCTACTCACCCACTCTGCTACTCACCCACTCTGCTACTCACCCACTCTGCCAGCCACCCACTCTGCCAGCCACCCACTCTGCCAGCCACCCACCCACTCTGCTACTCACCCACTCTGCTACTCACCCACTCTGCCAGCCACCCACTCTGCCACTCTGCCACCCACCCACTCTGCCACTCTGCCACCCACCCACTCTGCCACCCACCCACTCTGCCAGCCACCCACCCTGCCATTCATCTGGGATGACCTCGCCTGTTTTTTTTTAGATCTTTACCCACCAACTCAGTCCTGAGGACTCTCAACACAGAGGGATCCAAGTGCACCAGCAGATTACTAATGAAGTTCTCAAACAGTTGGACCAAAAATAATGAACTTAAGCCACTCTTAAATCTATTACCTGAACCAAGTTTCTTTTGACACATCCCAGCGATCTGATGATATCATTATCTGTGTATCTCACATTCAGAGGTTTATCACTGCGTCTCAGAGATACAGGACAGAGTATATTCAGATGGGGAATTTGATTTTTACATGACCCTGTGTGCAGCAAGGCATTCAACTAGAACTCTATTGGTAGACAGACTGCATCTGTTGGTAATGGAATACATTAGATAGCTACGAATGAAAGAGATCTTGTTGAGGCCATTAGAAAACTGAAAGATACATAATCCCTTCCTGGAAAAAGAAAACAGGTGATCTCCAGTTACTGATATTTCTACTGTACAAATAATAACAATGCTAATGTCAATAGAAATACAATGATGTCCAAATGGGATTACTCACCCATGTGTATGGTGAGTTGAAAATGTAATTAGAAATCTGAGAACTTGTCTGTGACTGTAATGTATTACAGAGCTGGCAGGGCTGAATTTAATAAACCTCTGCAAAACTTTTAAAATGCATATTGCCTGAGATAAGAATGAGACTGTACCTTTTCTAAAGTAATTATAAGATTTTATTCATTTCCATCATTAGTCAAACTGACATCGGTTCCCTTTAGGCACTGATCTTTCTGCTTCCTCCCCTGCTCACCTATCCTGCAGAATTCCATATAATGAATGTTTACAACACAACAGGTAATAGAGTAAATATTGGACTCATCAATTATGGAGGTCGAGGGAGCTGGCAATCAAATCCCACGATTATTGTTAGTGTCAGAAGCACAGAGGCATTATGGGCTTTGACAGTGTCTAGTTTGGCCATAGAGCACCCAAACCCCCCCCCCCCCCCCCCCACACATAGCCTCACCCAGATCAGCTGTGGGGGGGAGAGGGGGCAGGTTCACCTGTGACTGTGCGGAGATAAAAGACAGGGAAGACACAACACAGCAACATTTCAGTCATGTCATTATCATCAACGGCCATGACAAAATGTAATAATACTTTATAGTTCGCATTTCAGAAGAAATATAAATTATGTTGCAGTAA
This sequence comes from Neosalanx taihuensis, assembly GCA_030340665.1. NCBI lineage: Eukaryota > Metazoa > Chordata > Actinopteri > Osmeriformes > Salangidae > Neosalanx > Neosalanx taihuensis. The sequence continues at coordinate 277,890 of CM059312.1, forward strand.
CCTGGTGGGTTATAGTTGTCGATAAAAATGAATGCTGAAATAAACGAGTGATGTTGCTCCAACCATTTTTCTTTGGTCCTCTGGTGAAAAAGTCAGTTAATCAGGGAGCAGGAAGTGAATAACCTGCTATTCTATTATTGTTTCTGACTGTGTGTGTGTGCGTGTGTGTGCGTGCATGCATCCTATCCATATCCAGAGACTTCATTTGAGGGCAGCTCAATGGGAGTTGTATGGGAGTCAAACTCGAACATTGTGCTGATGCGTGCTACTATCTGGGTTTGACAGTATTGCTTTGAGCTATTCTCCATTTAATCTAATTTGGACAGAGGGACCCACAACAGTGGGAAGAAAAGCTGACACCTTTCTATAAGTTCCCAGACTCACTCACTGTGGATTGGACTGATGGGCGAACAAGCGGTTTGTTTTAACTGGTTGCTGCCACAGTTCCTGCTTTGCTTCACCAATTAAAATGTTTCAGCCGGACTTGCAGGTGCTCGCAGGACCCAACAGTGGTGCTGCTTTTTTAAACAAGATGAATGCGGCCCACAGATTGCTGCATTTCTGCACACATAAGTGTCTCCCAGCATCTGTTCTTCCTCTGAAGAGCGCTGAGGGGAGTTGGGACAGGAAAGAAAGCCTACAGCTGGTCGGGGGAGAAAAATCCTTGTTACCGTGGTAATGTACCTTCTTTGGTTCAGTGGCTTCAGCACCAGCCTGAGCAGCTTGATAGATTCAACACACGTCTGTATACAAGAGGTGGGTCGTTAAGCATAAAATGACTAATACTTCATAGCAATACTTTATACAGTAAAGGAACTACGGCAGGGTCTGTGCTTTCAGGATGAACGCCTAAACTACAATTCATGATAATACAGTCTGTGCCATATTTAGCCCCATACCTAGCTAGCCAATGTCATGAGGTTCACAAACTGGAAAACCCGGAATTTAAGATTGCACCTCATTTGCATTTTTTTTTGCGATGCTCCAATTTGCAAATTGACCACAGCCCCACCAAGGGTTTCTAAAGCAGCTCTATATTAGGGACCTTTGCTTAGTCCAGTGGGATGTACAGATCTTCTGAGTGTGGCGCACACACATGCCACATACATTCTTTCAAAACACAAGCACACCATTCACCACAAACCCACACCAACAATCTGATCCACACACTTCACCGCAGGCTGTATGATTAATAAACGTTTGTTCTTCGATGAGTCCCAGTGTAACTCCAAATGTATCTGAGTTTGACAGGTTCTGTGTCTGTGTGTGTGTGTGTGTGTGGGGGGGGGGGGGGGGGGGGGGGCTGAGGGGTGATTCAACCTTCTGCTCAGGGGGCAGGGGGGATTTGCACCAGATCCCACTGCAGGTGACGGTACAGAGGTGAAATCGGGGTATAAATCCACATGAGAACTGTCAGGCTTCCTGGCCTGAGGCTAATGTTAGCAAACTGGGCGCATCACAAATAAACAGATAAAAACTGTGAATATCTTGGATTCAAAAATATAATTTTTTTATGTACCTGACCATATAGATCAATACTTTTGAAACTGCACCATCATCGCACTCAAATTCTGTTGATATTTCTCAGCTGCTAAAGTGCTTGGTGGAATGATGTTGCTTGCTGGGGACAGGTTTCAAAACATTGTTAACATGCATTAATGAGGCATTTGTCCTTGTCTTCAGGAGCCCCTATCCTGCATGACGTGTCCCTTTTCAAACACACCTGATTCCAATGAATGGGTTGTTATGAGGCTTTTGCTGGGTTTGATGATGAACCATTCATTGGAATCAGGCTTGTGGACAGAGGGACATGTTTAAAACATGCAGGGCTCCTGAGAACCAGGACTGAGAACCAGGACTAGAACATGCAGGGCTCCTGAGAACCAGGACTGAGAACCAGGACTAGAACATGCAGGGCTCCTGAGAACCAGGACTGAGAACCAGGACTAGAACATGCAGGGCTCCTGAGAACCAGGACTAGAACATGAGGGGCTCCTGAGAACCAGGACTGAGAACCAGGACTAGAACATGTGGGGCTCCTGAGAACCAGGACTGAGAACCAGGACTAGAACATGCGGGGCTCCTGAGAACCAGGACTGAGAACCAGGACTAGAACATGCAGGGCTCCTGAGAACCAGGACTGAGAACCAGGACTAGAACATGTGGGGCTTCTGAGAACCAGGACTAGAACATGCAGGGCTCCTGAGAACCAGGACTGAGAAAGGCTGGACTAGAACATGTCGGGCTCCTGAGAACCAGGACTGAGAACCAGGACTAGAACATGCAGGGCTCCTGAGAACCAGGACTAGAACATGCAGGGCTCCTGAGAATCAGGACTGAGAACCAAGACTAGAACATGTGGGATTCCTGAGAACCAGGACTGAGAACCAGGACTGAGAACCAGGACTGAGAACCAGGACTGAGAACCAGGACTAAAACATGCGGGGCTCCTGAGAACCAGGACTAAAACATGTGGGGCTCCTGAGAACCATGATTAGAACATGTGGGGCTCCTGAGAACCTGGACTAGAACATGTGGGGCTCCTGAGAACCAGGACTGAGAACCAGGACTAGAACATGTGGGGCTCCTGAGAACCAGGACTGAGAACCAGGACTAAAACATGTGGGGCTCCTGAGAACCAGGACTAGAACATGTGGGGCTCCTGAGAACCAGGACTAAAACATGTGGGGCTCCTGAGAACCAGGACTAGAACATGTGGGGCTCCTGAGAACCAGGACTAGAACATGTGGGGCTCCTGAGAACCAGGACTGAGAGCAGCGTTCTACTGGCTGGCTTGCAAAAACACATTTCCAGAAGTCCTGCCAACACCAGGTAAACTGAGCACATGCGTTTACAGCATCCTGTAATGCATCTCAATGTAGCCCAACTTTGGCTCCAAGCTGTTGAAAAATGAAGTACTTCTTATTATGTACAGGTCACTCCATTGCTTAGGACCAAGATATATTTTAGACATAAAAATAGAATGGAGCCAAAGTAGACTGTTTAGATCAAGTAAAGCTGCTAAGTGGAAACATATTGAAGCAGCTTTTAGTTGTTATATCATCCACTGCTGGACCTCCCAGAAACTATCTAACACCTTCACTGCTGCCATGTTTAACTCTGGAATGTAACCCTACCTGTTCTCACATCACTAACACAGCATTGGCCTTACTTTCACCACTTATTTATATTTACTGCATGTTCATTTAAATTAAAAAATTAAACTTTTTTCCAATGTTTTTCTTTGAAATTATTTTATGTGCCTCAGTAAATCACTTTGAACTGCTATGGTGTCAAATGCACTGTAGAAATGAACTTGACTTGCCAATATGAAGATGGTAAAAAACCAGCACATAAACAGTGTTTCCATGTGTTTAGAGCATCTTCTTTACCCCCTTGACGTCAGCTCTGTCTCTGGGGAATTAAAAGAAAGTCTTAAGTAGAGGATGGAGGAGTATTAACTACTGGAGATATACAACTAGAGTAGAACTGGGGCATCCAGGCTATGCATGAGACTTCCTGATGCCAACTGATTCCTGACTCGTTTCTGGTGCTCTTGTTTTATTTCTCTCTCTCCGCTCCCTCTCTCTCTCCATCCATCTCTTCCTTCAGAGCTTCATGAGCTGTTTTACTGTGGTTAGATGGGTGATTGTGCTCTAGGGGCTGTTTTAACTAACTTGTAAATGTGAGCAGCTGTTGTGTTCCAATAGTTTGGAGGAAATGAGGTCACAGAATCATCCCTCATTTTTCAGTGTTGACAATCTGATGGGGCATCTTACTGTGTAGGACAGGTTCATTCTTGCAGTATTTCTAAAACACACACACTTGCATACACACACACGCACACACGCACACACACGCACACACACACGCACACACACACGCACACACACACGCACACACACACGCACACACACACGCACACCTAAACACATGGTATTAGTGCAGGTCTGGAGTCTTATGAACTGACAGCTGGGTCAGTAACAGCACCACATGGTATTAGTGCAGGTCTGGAGTCTTATGAACTGACAGCTGGGTCAGTAACAGCACCACATGGTATTAGTGCAGGTCTGGAGTCTTATGAACTGACAGCTGGGTCAGTAACAGCACCACGCACACCTAAACACATGGTATTAGTGCAGGTCTGGAGTCTTATGAACTGACAGCTGGGTCAGTAACAGCACCACATGGTATTAGTGCAGGTCTGGAGTCTTATGAACTGACAGCTGGGTCAGTAACAGCACCACATGGTATTAGTGCAGGTCTGGAGTCTTATGAACTGACAGCTGGGTCAGTAACAGCACCACATGGTATTAGTGCAGGTCTGGAGTCTTATGAACTGACAGCTGGGTCAGTAACAGCACCACATGGTATTAGTGCAGGTCTGGAGTCTTATGAACTGACAGCTGGGTCAGTAACAGCACCACATGGTATTAGTGCAGGTCTGGAGTCTTATGAACTGACAGCTGGGTCAGTAACAGCACCACATGGTATTAGTGCAGGTCTGGAGTCTTATGAACTGACAGCTGGGTCAGTAACAGCACCACATGGTATTAGTGCAGGTCTGGAGTCTTATGAACTGACAGCTGGGTCAGTAACAGCACCACGCACACCTAAACACATGGTATTAGTGCAGGTCTGGAGTCTTATGAACTGACAGCTGGGTCAGTAACAGCACCACATGGTATTAGTGCAGGTCTGGAGTCTTATGAACTGACAGCTGGGTCAGTAACAGCACCACATGGTATTAGTGCAGGTCTGGAGTCTTATGAACTGACAGCTGGGTCAGTAACAGCACCACATGGTATTAGTGCAGGTCTGGAGTCTTATGAACTGACAGCTGGGTCAGTAACAGCACCACATGGTATTAGTGCAGGTCTGGAGTCTTATGAACTGACAGCTGGGTCAGTAACAGCACCACATGGTATTAGTGCAGGTCTGGAGTCTTATGAACTGACAGCTGGGTCAGTAACAGCACCACATGGTATTAGTGCAGGTCTGGAGTCTTATGAACTGACAGCTGGGTCAGTAACAGCACCACGCACACACACACTGGGATGATTCTCTGACCTCAGGCACCATCATGTCTAATAAGTTTATCATTAATTGCAGCCTTTGGGGACATTTGTTCTTGAATTAATTAGTCCTCAGCAACTATTGGCAGCAACAAGAGAGAAAAAAAACGCAATTAATTTGATGCAACACTTGTCTTGTTCTTAAGGTTGCTGAAATCCCTCTTGTGTGATTAAATACTTTACCCAGTTTACAAACTCTGTGTTGCTGCCATTAGATGTTTTGTTTGGACAGTTGCATGTTTTGTATTCCAATGACATTTTAAATTTTTTTTTAAATTACATCGTTTGAAAATATGATTGGCCCTGGAATACAAGACTATTGTTCATGTTGCCATACAATACAAATGCAATGATATATATACAGTACTTAAAAATATATATGTATACATATATATATATCATTATATTTGTATAATATATATATATACATCTATATATACTTATTAAATATGTATGTAATTATCAAGTAACCCTAACAACAATAATCAGTCCATTGTAATAATATATATTTTACACTTATTCCATGAAGTAGATTTTTGTGTATTTTTGACTGACATAACTCCAATGCCAGACACTCCAAAAAAGTCAATTAGCAACCGTCTGAGGGGGGAAAAGCACACGAACAGGTGCACATATTTAATCCAACTCACATTACTTACAGACACAAATCATTCTCAGTTTCCCTTTATTTGATTAAAATGATTCATTATCAATATTCATTACTAATCTTCTGTTGGTCAGATTCAATTGACTTTTGTATATTCAACTCAATGTTCTCATCTTCTGAAGCATCAGACTGCAACTCTGGAAGATCTAGAGTGTGAAGTTTATCAAGACTAAATCAGTGGCTAACTCACAGCACAATTATGAAAAATGCTTAAAATCAATATATAGCATGTGTGGTGTGTGGTGTGTGTGTGGTGTGTGTGTGTGAGAGAGAGAGCGTGGGTGGTGGGGTGTTTGCGTTTACATGTCTGGGTTCTGTGCTCTTAGGTATTCACCAGGACTAACTTTGTGGTTCCTGAAAGCTGCTGTGACTCTGTTCTCTCTACTAAAAGATAATCAAGGAGCATTTTGAACCAGATTCCTTCAGAAATTAAATGTTGATTTTCAACACAGTCCTAAATGCTCTTTACAGCAAACCAACAGCAGCCCAGAGCTTAATTATGCAAGTATAAAATAAATGCAGAAAGAAATTCCGTAAGAACAACTTTTGAGTTCTGACAGAACATTGAAGTGCCTATAATAGTGACCTCATGTGGATTATAATAGCTCCCATTAAAATGTAGCATGAGTGAAATGGTTGTTGTTCTTTTGTTCCTGAAGAATAAGTAAAAAATTTAGAAAGGCGAAAACGGTCCAATTGCAGGTTCAGTCAATTATAACAACTGCTAAGTGTTATGGAGGCTCTGGTCTGTGGATCTATGGGAGTCAGGGTACAGCTAAGGTAGTGATTGTAGTCTTAGAAAGGAAAGTGTGTCTGTCAATCAATTTTATCTGTCGTCTCTATTGGCTTCAAACACTAACATGTTGTTAAGACTGTCAACTGACCATGATCGCAAACATTTTACTGGCCCAGAGAGAGAAAAATACCAGAAGACACAAAAACCCGAACATGAATTTACAACGAAGGATAAAACACACGTCTCACGTTTAAACACTCCACCTCTGGAGAGGAAAGCACAGGGAGCTGAAAAGTTGAGCAAGTTGTGATGTGGAAGTTTGTCTCACACCTCGTGTGCTAGGCAGGACCTCTCAGGGAGATCGGCCGCTCACGTCATGCTTGACCTCCTCTGGATGGGCAGTCAGGTCCGTCCTTTAAACCAGCATGCCAAACATGGCTATCAGCTTTCCTTCAACCCCTGTCTGTCAATGTCATTCTGGATCAACAATGCAGAACCTCTTCCTGCCTCCCTGCTCCCCTGCTGCGCCATGGCAACACCCTACGATACACACGTACACGCAAACACCCCACCACCCACGCTCTCACACACACACACACCACACACACATGCTATATATTGTCAGAGGGCTGTACCTGAATGGCCTGTCAGGTTATTTATTTGTGTAAGCCATGTGCAGATCAATACGAGTGCTCTCCAGTGGTAGGGGCTGGTTGTCAAGAGGCAGCTTGGTTTGGGGGTGCGGGGGTGAGGAGGTGGGGGGTGGGGGGGTGGCAGACAGACACCCCATCCAGCCCAGCTCACAGCTCCTGCTGTAGAGATCCTGCTGTAGAGCTGTGACACCCACAACATGTATAGTGATTAAACAACAGCAGCCAGGAATGGGGAAGGCTTTCTGCAGTATGCAGGATGACAAAAACACATGCTCACGTACACAGTGTCGATACCTCAGACAGAAGCATCGGAACAATAGAATAAAGGTGGAGCTGCATCTGGTTGAATGGGGACTCTTACATTAATTAAATATGTGTATCAGTCATTTATTTATAAGATGTTTTCATGCTGTACACTGTGCTATACTCACCATGGTAGAATACTATTGAGCTCCTTAGGGGACTGCAGAGTACACTGATATATATTGTTGTTGTATTATACTGTAATAATACACTTTGAACAACACATCTGATTTTTTATGAACAAATAAACCAAATCATTTAAATCTTTGCATTAAAAAATGATTTGTCTTTGATAAGTTCCTCCTTCATCCTTTCTTCTGAGAGGTGAATTTTATTATTTACTTTCTGACATTAACCCTTCCGGTTTAATTTACGTTTTATACGGTACACACTTCTAAATCTTAAAATGAAAGTTTCAACATTGAGTATGATTTCTTTTCTTCTTTTTTCTATCTATCTTCTATTAAGAAATACTAATAAGTATTTTATGTTGCTGGTTGCTACTACAGTTTTTATGAACAGAACATAACTGTAAGTAAATAATTTATTGTTTTTATTATATTATTATGTATGTCTTGTGAAGTATAGCTTGCAACATTGCCACTTAAATCTTGATTACGTAGTACAATCTTCATACCTTTTAGTGACTCTGCCTTTTGGCAAAAACCTTTTTGTAGATTCATTATTCTAATGGCATTACAGGACATTTTATATACATTTATACATACACAATATTAGCACAAAAGCTTTCGTATTATCAGTAGAATCTGAAACATCTACGACTGTCAAGTTTGAGGTTATTCAGTGTTATTACCAGTTACATGTTTTCTTATTTCCATTTACTGGCCGTTGATTAAAACTTTAACAAATGTCAATGTTGATACTCTGACCCAAAGGTGCTAAGATGTTGAAAATGTAGAACTCTGATAGAGCAACATTATATCTCATACCAAGTCATAAGGTGTGAGAAAACTGGTGTCTAAGATGCAAGAATTGTTGCTCTCCTTGAGAATCTAAGAACCCAAACACTGGATGACAGCTGGAGTCTGGGGCTCCATTCTTGTTATTCAGCAGAAACACATCTCAGGTCCAGCATGAAGCAAACTCACTCACATCAAATATGGCTGCCATCATCACTGAGGACAGGCTAATAATCTGGAGCTTCTCACAGGAATAGGAGCTCTGGCACCCTAATAACCCATAACAATACCCTCCAAAAACTTGAATTCAGATGGGACGCCATTTTGAAGAGAATAGTCTCTCTTCAAAGCCCTTATTACACTTTAGGGTTAAATTGCTGCTCTGTGTCAGATGAGTTTCTGTCCCTTTTCTGACATGTGAAGACAGCTGGAGGGTAACACTGGTCATGCTAGTCTTGGGGGGGGGGGGGGGGGGGGGATGTTAAGAAACAAAAAGGCTAATCATCGCCATTCTAGCTCTAATCTTTGACACTACTCCCATCTTTACGCGATAGGTTTTTGGAATTGTGGGATGTTGAACATTATAGAGAGGAGTTATTCCAGACATGTGCCTGTGATGGAATTGTGTTGAGTCTTTTGCTTTGAAGTGGAGGGATGGCGTGTTATTTTACACCTAATTGCAACTGTCAGTTAGTAAGAACCGAGAGTCCTGCAATGTGACATGACTACAAAATAATCTCTTTTCTTTGAAGGACATCTGTATGCCCATTAACATACTGTAAGTCAATGGCACTGAGGGTCCAGGTACAGTAGCTGGGGGTAGTACAGTACTGGAGAAGTTCTGCCTTTGAAAAGACAAACAAAATGTATTGCCTGCGCTGACGAGGGATGGGAGGTGCACAGAGAAGCATGTGTAGTAGTTAATGACATGTCACCAGCAGGGATGAAAGGTCATTCTGTACAACTACATACAGGGCAGGCTACTGCATCACAACCAACACACTCACACAACACAGTCTATAATGGGGGGGTATATGTGAAAATATGTCACTTTACAGTACGTGAAATGAATTCACTGGTGACCAGTGCCCAGAGCCAGTTTTTGGTCTGAGAAAGATGAGCCCCTGGTATCCATAAATAAATCCTTTGGTTTTTATTTTCCTTTCATCAACTTTTGTGGTATCTTCTGTGGTATCTTAACAGGAATAAAACTCTAATGGAAACAAGAAGGAGATGAAAAGGCATACATAAGGATGCAGGAGTTATTCTTGCCTCTGAGTCATTAGCTGGTCAGAACAACAGGAAACAAGGATGTTGAGCAATGTAAAAAAAAATTATAACCAGAATTGTACCTACAAAGTCCATAAATAAATGCTGATCTACAACTATCTTTCATCTACATCTATCTTACATGTTTGTGTAACTTTTATCATATAAAGATTTGTTTCACAACACTGTGAAACACTGTGTACCCTGCCTATGGCCCGAAAATAACTGGGATAGGCTCCAGTGACCTGTGACCCCTAACGGGAATAAGCGGAAAAATGAATGAATGAATGAATGTTTCACAACAATCTTTGTCTGGGTTGTGACGGTAAAATCATGTTTTCAAGTGAGGAACCCCAAATACAAATATCCATATTAACCACACGATGGAAGGCAGCCTTGATTGAGACAGCATGAGGTTAGGGCTGGGTAATGTTAGGGCTGGGTAATGAGGGGGTGAGGTAGGCTTACAGTAGCAGCTCCTGGGTAATGAGGGGGTGAGGTAGGCTTACAGTAGCAGCTCCTGGGTAATGAGGGGGTGAGGTAGGCTTACAGTAGCAGCTCCTGGGTAATGAGGGGGTGAGGTAGGCTTACAGTAGCAGCACCTGGGTAATGAGGGGGTGAGGTAGGCTTACAGTAGCAGCACCTGGGTAATGAGGGGGTGAGGTAGGCTTACAGTAACAGCTCCTGGGTAATGAGGGGGTGAGGTAGGCTTACAGTAGCAGCTCCTGGGTAATGAGGGGGTGAGGTAGGCTCACAGTAGCAGCTCCTGGGTAATGAGGGGGTGAGGTAGACTTACAGTAGCAGCTCCTGGGTAATGAGGGGGTGAGGTAGGCTCACAGTAGCAGCTCCTGGGTAATGAGGGGGTGAGGTAGACTTACAGTAACAGCTCCTGGGTAATGAGGGGGTGAGGTAGGCTTATCTGCAGGGCATCACTCATTAGCACATTTGTTAACAGACAGGAGGAATGCGGTGAAAGATCCCGACAACCACAGTGAGAGAGTGAGACTTCATGGCTCGTCAAGATTGAGGAATAATGACCTTCACAGTAGATGGAAGCAACATTTGGAAGGAGGAACATGGTAAAAAAAATAATGACGTAAGTTAATAATTCACTTTCTATTCCCAAACTAGCTCAATTCCAAATTAAGTATGGAAACATTTCTAATGAAGGTGTGCTCACTTTTGAAGAGGGGATGTGTGATTCATTACTAACATCACACAGAAAGAAAGAATCTTTTCAAAGGATATTGGGTTATAAAAGTTATAAAATCTCAAAGCCATGTGGAGAAATCAATGGGCACGCTGCCATTTATAAAACAGGAAGTTGTGTTGAAAAATTGTTATAAAAGTGCCCAGAATATCTTAGACTTCAGATGCTTAACCGCAGTAACAAGAAAAACTGTTTTCAGAGCAAAGAACTCAACGTGCACCGCAGTGTATCGTGTCAACATCTAAGAATTGGTCACTGACAACTGTATAATCCAACATGTTACTGGTATACAGCTCAGTCTTTGAACTCAAATCATATTTCCCACTGGGGATGCATGCTGCTTTACATGTTATTCCCCAGTCTTCAAGCCTGTGAGGAAGCGTGACGCTGGACTGCAGTGCAGACTCAGTAGCTGCATCCTTCTCCTCCCAGTGGAAGCCTGACTTCCGCAGGAGCAAAGAGCAACACCACCTGCATGTCTCCTAACAGTAGAAAGGTTCTACTTTAAAGGCCTGTTGTTGCACAGGAACATTAGAGTTAAGGCACAATACTTAAGAACAGTGATCTTGAGGCTTCACACGTGGAACATGTTTGTTCTTTTTATTTTAAAAACATAGTTTTCTTCTGCTTCCTCTGTTCCAAAGTGTCTCTCTTCAGACTTGCTTAAATTTGCTAACAGTGTGGTATCTATAAATGTTATATTTTGTACTTCAGATTGTAATAATTAAAGTTTATCTCAAACAAATAGGTGGTGAAATGTATCCAGTGCCAGACTAATAAAGGATAATCTTAGTGCTGTTCAGTATTGTGTGAAACATGATTTTATACCACAGTCCAGTCTACTACTGTCTACTCATGTCTGGACTTAATGGCTTCTTTTTAACATACTGGAGTTTGGAGGATCACTAAAGGGAACCGGTTCATAGTTCACTCACTAATGCAGTTGCTATTGTTAGACTCAACCCCATGCAGTCTTGGATAGAACTCAGCTTCAAAGGTTTTCTACCTCCGCTGTCCAAACCTCCCATAGGGAACTGAGAATCTCTACATCATGAACCATACAACAGTTAGTGTGCTGCAACAAACTGTGTGATGTCACCTTCAGTTGAGACTGGGATGTTACAATACAATTTGATTGGCAGGGAACTTGAATCACGATGTTTCTATGAACACTGCGAATATGAACTCGATAATGAGATCTTAGTTTAATTGTCAGTGTGACTGTATTTATTTAAATTAATAATGTGAACAAAAATCGATGAGCAACCATTCACTAAATATATGATAAAAAAGGTTCACAGGTCCACAATAAGTTCCAGCAAAACAAAGCATGTATTTTGTGTAGCACTGACTCTGCTAGACATGAGTGCTCCTGGAGACATATACTGTAGGTGCCCTATTCACCAGTTTGTCTAAAGGAATTTGTTAACTAATAAATAAACAAGTTACAACTCAATATTTGACAAGGGTAGGCTACAGCTGATTAATACTGGGCCACGTGCCCTAATAAAAAGTGTATACTAACACCCTCATCAAGTTACACAAGGCTTTACACCAAGACCACTCAACACACATATGGAACGAATTAATAATAATAACTACTTATCTACCATCTCTTAATTTATTTGACGTTGTGTATTATTTCATATGAAGCACTTTGGTCAACTGAACTTGTGTTTAAATGTGCTATATAAATAAACTTGACCTGGTGGATGTTTCCTACCCAGCACATACATACTTGTATACAGTTAGAAGGTTATCCTGACTTGGTAGCTGGCTAAGTGCTTAAGACAGTTAATAACACAGAAGGTGGCAAATGTTCAAGGTCACCTGAGAAAATGTAAATTTTATTACTTGGCCAGGAAACCCAGAGAAGAAGTGATGATGACCTTTCACCCAAAACAAAACATAAACAAACTGTAATGTAAGGATTTAATGTCCTCGGTGTGGGAACATGAGACACCAGGTAACAAGGAAATAAGATGTTCTTCCTGCACAGGTGAGCATGATGTTGTCTCTGTATGGCTGCAGAATGCTAGTGGAAGCTGCTGCTTTAGTCTCTGTTTTTTCATGTTTGTGTAATCGATTGCACTTGTACACACTGTCTCAAGGAATTGTCAATTAAATAAACTCTTTGGATATATCCATATCCACCTGCCTCCTGTCCAAACTGTTTTCCTTAAAAAAGGCCCTTTACCTACCATCCCTAACCAAGTGTTACAATATGTTGTTGGAACATTTCTTGGGCACCATCAAGATTACAGGGACAAGAGAGAGATAAATGTTACTTAAGCATGGCTACAGGTACACAGGTTACCTAAGCATGGCTACAGGTACACAGGTTACCTAAGCATGGCTACAGGTACACAGGTTACCTAAGCATGGCTACAGGTACACAGGTTACCTAAGCATGGCTACAGGTACACAGGTTACCTAAGCATGGCTACAGATACACAGGTTACCTAAGCATGGCTACAGGTACACAGGTTACCTAAGCATGGCTACAGATACACAGGTTAGCTAAGCATGGCTACAGGTACACAGGTTAGCTAAGCATGGCTACAGGTACACAGGTTACCTAAGCATGGCTACAGGTACACAGGTTAGCTAAGCATGGCTACAGGTACACAGGTTAGCTAAGCATGGCTACAGGTACACAGGTTAGCTAAGCATGGCTACAGGTACACAGGTTACCTAAGCATGGCTACAGGTACACAGGTTACCTAAGCATGGCTACAGGTACACAGGTTACCTAAGCATGGCTACAGGTACACAGGTAGACTGCAGACACGTACTGCTCCTTGTTGTTACAGTGTTGCAGGATGATATCAAATACATACGTAAAACCATGCTGAGCATGAACTAAGTAGTGGATCTATGGAACTATAGGATGTCTTTAATCTGCTGTAAATTTAAAGACATCAAGTTTAATTTCCCAATTTTCTCACAATGAATATTTAGCTAATTTCATTTAGTCAAGTATTTATATATTCAAGATGTTTTAACCTCGGTCCTCTACATCTCTAAACTATTTAAAAAAAACTAAAGTCAAAAGTTAATTTGCAGAAGCAGAAAAGCATATTTTGTATGCATTTATAACAAGCATACAAGCAACTGAAGAGCCAAAGTGTTAAAGGTATCCACCTTTGTTGTAGTTCTCATCCTCCATTATTTGCCTGAGAGCGTTGGTGACCCATACCTTGCTTGGTTTGAGACTCACATAAATCTTAATGAAATGGCTTCACTGTGTGAAAGCTAATGTCGTATGAGAAATGAAAACATTGACAAATTACCATCTTTCCCCCATGCACTGAGACAAAAGTTACGGCCCTTGTGTTATTTTAATGAACCTAAAAAAACTCAACAGCGACGTGTCCAACCAAAGCAGCTCACTAGCTGCTGCATCCCAGAGGAACACTGTAAGAACCCATCAATACACCCTATCTGGAAAGTAGTTCTCTGAATCAGTGAACATACTGCTAAATTAAGCGTGTGAATCATAAGCAACTTTAACCAACCAAAATGTTGCATTTTAAGCATTTATGTGTCCTTTGCTTTGATGTCAGAGTAATGAGAAAGGACTTTTCCCAGCCATTATCAGAGAATCTAACTTTTTTTGAGGCCAAGCAAAGTAGATCACAGAACCAACAATTGTGTGCTCTAGTCTTTAAAGTACAAAACCAGAGGGTTATAAGACAAGGCTGTGGCTATAGCAGTACATGGTTTAATGGTCTTTGCTGTAGCCTTTGTTGGAAAACTCCCAACAGCTTCCACAGACTGACAAATGAACCTCATATTGACTTAGATTGCTTCTATGAATTATTCCCATTTCCTGGATGCTAGGGCCTTAGAACACGAATTTAATTAAATTAATTATCAAGTTGATCACATAATAAAAGTAAAACATTTTTGTAAAGTTTTTGAAATGTTGCCTGAAACAAACAACACTGCCAACAGTTATCTCCTATCATAGTGCCTCACTTCCCAGTTTCTGCCTCCCTGCCCTGCCTCCTGCCTCCTGCCCATCTCCCCTTGTCTGCCCTGCCTCCTGCCTCCTGCCCATCTCCCCTTGTCTGCCCTGCCTCCTGCCCATCTCCCCTTGTCTGCCCTGCCTCCTGCCTCCTGCCTCCTGCCCATCTCCCCTTGTCTGCCCTGCCTCCTGCCTCCTGCCCATCTCTCCTTGTCTGCCCTGCCTCCTGCCTATCTCTCCTTGTCTGCCCTGCCTCCTGCCTCCTGCCCATCTCTCCTTGTCTGCCCTGCCTCCTGCCCATCTCTCCTTGTCTGCCCTGCCTCCTGCCTCCTGCCCATCTCTCCTTGTCTGCCCTGCCTCCTGCCTCTTGCCCATCTCTCCTTGTCTGCCCTGCCTCCTGCCCATCTCTCCTTGTCTGCCCTGCCTCCTGCCTCCTGCCCATCTCTCCTTGTCTGCCCTGCCTCCTGCCTCCTGCCCATCTCTCCTTGTCTGCCCTGCCTCCTGCCCATCTCTCCTTGTCTGCCCTGCCTCCTGCCTCCTGCCCATCTCTCCTTGTCTGCTCTGCCTCCTGCCTCTTGCCCATCTCTCCTTGTCTGCCCTGCCTCCTGCCCATCTCCCCTTGTCTGCCCTGCCTCCTGCCTCCTGCCTATCTCCCCTTGTCTGCCCTGCCTCCTGCCTCCTGCCTATCTCTCCTTGTCTGCCCTGCCTCTTGCCCATCTCTCCTTGTCTGCCCTGCCTCCTGCCTCCTGCCCATCTCCCCTTGTCTGCCCTGCCTCCTGCCTCCTGCCTATCTCTCCTTGTCTGCTCTGCCTCCTGCCTCCTGCCCATCTCCCCTTGTCTGCCCTGCCTCCTGCCTCCTGCCTATCTCTCCTTGTCTGCCCTGCCTCCTGCCTCCTGCCCATCTCCCCTTGTCTGCCCTGCCTCCTGCCCATCTCTCCTTGTCTGCCCTGCCTCCTGCCCATCTCTCCTTGTCTGCCCTGCCTCCTGCCCATCTCTCCTTGTCTGCCCTGCCTCCTGCCTCCTGCCTATCTCTCCTTGTCTGCCCTGCCTCCTGCCTCCTGCCCATCTCCCCTTGTCTGCCCTGCCTCCTGCCTCCTGCCTATCTCTCCTTGTCTGCCCTGCCTCCTGCCTCCTGCCCATCTCCCCTTGTCTGCCCTGCCTCCTGCCTCCTGCCTATCTCTCCTTGTCTGCCCTGCCTCCTGCCTCCTGCCCATCTCTCCTTGTCTGCCCTGCCTCCTGCCTCCTGCCCATCTCCCCTTGTCTGCCCTGCCTCCTGCCCATCTCTCCTTGTCTGCCCTGCCTCCTGCCCATCTCTCCTTGTCTGCCCTGCCTCCTGCCTCCTGCCCATCTCTCCTTGTCTGCCCTGCCTCCTGCCTCCTGCCCATCTCCCCTTGTCTGCCCTGCCTCCTGCCTCCTGCCTATCTCTCCTTGTCTGCCCTGCCTCCTGCCTCCTGCCCATCTCTCCTTGTCTGCCCTGCCTCCTGCCTCCTGCCCATCTCCCCTTGTCTGCCCTGCCTCCTGCCCATCTCTCCTTGTCTGCCCTGCCTCCTGCCCATCTCTCCTTGTCTGCCCTGCCTCCTGCCCATCTCTCCTTGTCTGCCCTGCCTCCTGCCCATCTCTCCTTGTCTGCCCTGCCTCCTGCCCATCTCTCCTTGTCTGCCCTGCCTCCTGCCTCCAGCCCATCTCTCCTTGTCTGCCCTGCCTCCTGCCTCCTGCCCATCTCTCCTTGTCTGCCCTGCCTCCTGCCTCCAGCCCATCTCTCCTTGTCTGCCCTGCCTCCTGCCTCCAGCCCATCTCTCCTTGTCTGCCCTGCCTCCTGCCTCCAGCCCATCTCTCCTTGTCTGCCCTGCCTCCTGCCCATCTCTCCTTGTCTGCCCTGCCTCCTGCCTCCTGCCCATCTCTCCTTGTCTGCCCTGCCTCCTGCCTCCAGCCCATCTCTCCTTGTCTGCCCTGCCTCCTGCCTCCTGCCCATCTCTCCTTGTCTGCCCTGCCTCCTGCCCATCTCTCCTTGTCTGCCCTGCCTCCTGCCTTCAGCCCATCTCTCCTTGTCTGCCCTGCCTCCTGCCTCCAGCCCATCTCCCCTTGTCTGCCCTGCCTCCTGCCTCCTGCCCATCTCCCCTTGTCTGCCCTGCCTCCTGCCTCCTGCCCATCTCTCCTTGTCTGCCCTGCCTCCTGCCTCCTGCCTATCTCTCCTTGTCTGCCCTGCCTCCTGCCTCCTGCCCATCTCTCCTTGTCTGCCCTGCCTCCTGCCTCCTGCCCATCTCCCCTTGTCTGCCCTGCCTCCTGCCCATCTCTCCTTGTCTGCCCTGCCTCCTGCCCATCTCTCCTTGTCTGCCCTGCCTCCTGCCTCCTGCCCATCTCTCCTTGTCTGCCCTGCCTCCTGCCCATCTCCCCTTGTCTGCCCTGCCTCCTGCCTCCTGCCTATCTCTCCTTGTCTGCCCTGCCTCCTGCCTCCTGCCCATCTCTCCTTGTCTGCCCTGCCTCCTGCCTCCTGCCCATCTCCCCTTGTCTGCCCTGCCTCCTGCCCATCTCTCCTTGTCTGCCCTGCCTCCTGCCCATCTCTCCTTGTCTGCCCTGCCTCCTGCCCATCTCTCCTTGTCTGCCCTGCCTCCTGCCCATCTCTCCTTGTCTGCCCTGCCTCCTGCCCATCTCTCCTTGTCTGCCCTGCCTCCTGCCTCCAGCCCATCTCTCCTTGTCTGCCCTGCCTCCTGCCTCCTGCCCATCTCTCCTTGTCTGCCCTGCCTCCTGCCTCCAGCCCATCTCTCCTTGTCTGCCCTGCCTCCTGCCTCCAGCCCATCTCTCCTTGTCTGCCCTGCCTCCTGCCTCCAGCCCATCTCTCCTTGTCTGCCCTGCCTCCTGCCCATCTCTCCTTGTCTGCCCTGCCTCCTGCCTCCTGCCCATCTCTCCTTGTCTGCCCTGCCTCCTGCCTCCAGCCCATCTCTCCTTGTCTGCCCTGCCTCCTGCCTCCTGCCCATCTCTCCTTGTCTGCCCTGCCTCCTGCCCATCTCTCCTTGTCTGCCCTGCCTCCTGCCTTCAGCCCATCTCTCCTTGTCTGCCCTGCCTCCTGCCTCCAGCCCATCTCCCCTTGTCTGCCCTGCCTCCTGCCTCCTGCCCATCTCCCCTTGTCTGCCCTGCCTCCTGCCTCCTGCCCATCTCTCCTTGTCTGCCCTGCCTCCTGCCTCCTGCCTATCTCTCCTTGTCTGCCCTGCCTCCTGCCTCCTGCCCATCTCTCCTTGTCTGCCCTGCCTCCTGCCTCCTGCCCATCTCCCCTTGTCTGCCCTGCCTCCTGCCTCCTGCCCATCTCTCCTTGTCTGCCCTGCCTCCTGCCTCCTGCCCATCTCTCCTTGTCTGCCCTGCCTCCTGCCCATCTCCCCTTGTCTGCCCTGCCTCCTGCCTCCTGCCCATCTCCCCTTGTCTGCCCTGCCTCCTGCCTCCTGCCCATCTCTCCTTGTCTGCCCTGCCTCCTGCCTCCAGCCCATCTCTCCTTGTCTGCCCTGCCTCCTGCCTCCAGCCCATCTCTCCTTGTCTGCCCTGCCTCCTGCCTCCAGCCCATCTCTCCTTGTCTGCCCTGCCTCCTGCCCATCTCTCCTTGTCTGTCCTGCCTCCTGCCTCCTGCCCATCTCTCCTTGTCTGCCCTGCCTCCTGCCTCCAGCCCATCTCTCCTTGTCTGCCCTGCCTCCTGCCTCCTGCCCATCTCTCCTTGTCTGCCCTGCCTCCTGCCTCCTGCCCATCTCTCCTTGTCTGCCCTGCCTCCTGCCCATCTCTCCTTGTCTGCCCTGCCTCCTGCCTCCAGCCCATCTCTCCTTGTCTGCCCTGCCTCCTGCCTCCTGCCCATCTGTCCTTGTCTGCCCTGCCTCCTGCCTCCAGCCCATCTCCCCTTGTCTGCCCTGCCTCCAGCCTATCTCTCCTTGTCTGCCCTGCCTCCTGCCTCCTGCCTCCTGCCTCCTGCCCATCACTCATTAAATACGTCTTTATTGGATTAATTTGTCCTGCGGTGCCGTGCTCTTCCCCTGTAACAACAGCTGTGCAATAGATTGTCTGGAAGACATGAAGGATCTTGTAAATAACTATAGCCTCTATAAGTACCTTTTAGGATTTAAAAAGTTCCTAATTATATATCTAAACTATTTACATTAGGTAGCTTCGAAGGAGCATGAAAAAGAAAATACACGGCACAATTATTCGGTTACTGAAATGTCTGCAGAGGGTAGGATACATATACATTAGTCTTCAATGTTATAATAATCATATTACCTCATTTAGCAGATGCTTTTATCCAAAGCGACTTACATTAAGTACAGGGACATTCTCCCTGGGGCAAGTAGGGTGAAGTGCCTTGCCTAAGGACACAACATCAGATAGCCACAGCCCTAATCATGAGCCCAGCGCCCTAACCCGCTGAGCCACCTGACTCCCAATGTTCTGCTCATTAACCTTTGTCATAATGCTTCTTTTCAAGTTGATAGCCTGTCAATCAACATCTTGACTGTTTCTCTTCAGATTTAGGGGACGACATTTGTTTTTAAGGGCCAACCTCACTAAACCAACCTTTTGATCTGACCATCTGAACTCCACCACTATTGTATAATTTATATGTAAACTCAGAGAAGCTGGCGTTATAAAGCTCTACAACAAGGCTAAAGATGGTTCAGGATCATAGCTGGAGAGAAAAGTGGAAAACATTTTGATATTGATGAAGTGAATCATCCACTGCTGGAATCAGCCACATAGTTGTACTTATTAACAAATGTTGGATATGACCCCTGCACATATTATCAGTACAGAAGTATGGTTTACATCCTGACTGT
>CM059312.1:305000-320000 GCA_030340665.1 Neosalanx taihuensis
TCCAGACAGCAGACACAGTGGAGACAGTGCTACTGGAAACATGTGCCAGGGTCCCACTGATGGAAGGCTCTTAGCTCTGCTCTGGGGCAGCTAACTCCTCCTCTTAGTGTGACATCTGTAAAAAAAGCACAAACTTCTGTTTGAGTCAAAGTAAAGCTACAATGATGTTATGATTATTTAATTGTTCTTTCTTGACACCAAAATTTCATCAAATTTCTGTCATCACCTTTTTCCCCTTAAGAATTCAGTTCTTATCCACTGGTTTCCTCCAAACTGCTTCTTAGAGTTAGAGCTTAATAAAAGTGGTGAATGATAGTTTTATATAATGAAATTCATCAAGGTGGTCAGTAGCAAATCACAAAAAAATGAATAATAATGTGGATGATATTAGTCAAGCCTAGGCCCATAACGTCATTAGTAAGTTCACAGAATCTTTGATCTTTAGACCCAAACAGGTCAAATAGTGAGTAAAGTTCATTGGTCAAAAATAGGTTCCGTTCATGTGAAATTGGAAATTAAATAGATGTAATTTTGGCCATGTCAAACAACCAGGGTATAATGATTAACGACAGGCTATTATCATTAATGTCATGCCAGTGACTTGAAGCTAATTTAACAATAACACAACATTTCCACATATTTTTTTCACATAACCAAATTAGTGGTAGCTTGTTTAGCTTCACTCTGGTGAAGTCTTCTCTTAATTGTTGACTTTGACACAGATACGCCTACCTCCTGGAGAGTGTTCTTGATCTGGCCAACTGTTGTGTAGGGGTTCTTCTTCACCAGGGAAATAATTCTTCTGTCATCCACCACAGTTGTTTTCCGTGGTCTTCCGGGTCTTTTGGAGTTACTGATCCCACCAGTGCGTTCTTTCTTTTTAAGAATGTACCAAACAGTTGATTTGGCCACACCTAATGTTTTTGCTATCTCTCTGATCTCTCTGTTTATTTTGATTTTTCAGCCTAACGATGGCTTGCTTCACTGATGGTGACAGCTCTTTGGACTTCATATTGAGAGTTGACAGCAAAAGATTCCAAACACAAATACCATACTTGAAATTAACTCTAGACCTTTTATCTGCTCCTTGTCAATGAAATAACAAACTCCCTTTATGAGGGAATAACATACACCTGGCCATGGAAGAGCTGAGCAGCCAATTGTCCAATTACTTTTAGTCCCTTAAATAGTGGGGCGGCACATATAAAATGTGTTGTAATTCCTACACCGTTCACCTGATTTGGATGTAAATACCCTGAAATTAAAGCTGAAAGTCTGCACTTAAAGCACATGTTTTATTTCAAATTCATTGTAGTGGTATACAGAGCCAAAATGATGACAATTGTGTCAATGTCCAAATATTTATGGACCTGACTGTAGCTACTCCTGTTTGAGCTGTGTGACTCCCATGTGCTGCAGAATGCTGCATGTTCCCCCAGTCTGAAGGTGTCTGTATTCTGCAGAATGCTGCATGTTCCCCCAGTCTGAAGGTGTCTGTATTCTGCAGAATGCTGCATGTTCCCCCAGTCTGAAGGTGTCTGTATTCTGCAGAATGCTGCATGTTCCCCCAGTCTGAAGGTGTCTGTACTCTGCAGAATGCTGCATGTTCCCCCAGTCTGAAGGTGTCTGTACTCTGCAGAATGCTGCATGTTCCCCCAGTCTGAAGGTGTCTGTGTGCTGCAGTCAGCTCTTATCTAACATCCCTAAATATACGTTGTCTTTCTGTTTCCCTCATCCTCACCTGTGCTCAGCCCTTGCTGCTAAGATTCACCTCTATTTTAGGAATTGGCCACAACCATGTTGAGTGATTTGTTGTTGTTGATGCAGACATTTGCACTGCATCTGCACTGTAAACTAAACAGGGTACCATTTACATTTAGTCATTCATCAGCCGCTCGAATTCAGAGCAACATACAGCAAGTACAGGGACATTCTCCCTGAGGCAAGTAGGGTGCCTTGCCCAACGACACAACATCATGTTGGCACAGCCAGATGTTTGAACCATAAAACATATACGTAAAACCATGCATTTGTTGCTGCTCATTTACAAATCTAAATACAAAGAGTGAAGAATAGAAAATTGATAAAATGGACAATCCGGCTTAAAGATAGCCCTAACCTCTATAACTTAAATGTGCCTGAAGTTTTTCCCTCCTAGTGATATTTTACAGACATTTAGCTTCCCCAGATTGACATATTTACAGGCATTTAGCCTACTCAAGTTGCATTAATTCCTTAAGAAACAACCCCTTTGAAGCTTAGACCAGTTTAGAGACCAGAGGAAGCTGACTCCAGTACATTTACATTTATTCATTTAGCAAACGCTTTTATCCAACGCAACTTCCAAAAGAGAGCTTTACAACAAGAGCATCGGTCACTGATCATAACAACGTGACAGTCCCCAAACATTGTGAGCAGCCAGAACATGAAACATACATGGTGTGAAACCAAACAAGTGCCAAAGGGAAGAACCACAAGTGCATTCAATTAAACAAGTTACAATTACATGGCATGAACCTCAAACATGCAATACTGTACCTGTAGAAAATGAAGTAATTATAATATTATACCTCACTGCAAGTATAAAAATACTAATTTGGGTTAGAACTGACCCAAAAGAGCAACAAGGCTTTCAAAAGAGTCGTTATGATCCTAGGGGAAACTAACACCAGGTCCAGCAGTCATTCCTAATTACGTTGCATTGCGGAGCAAGTGCGTCTTAAGCTGAGGTGGGGAGAGAGTCACTGTCTCTAGTAATACAGTACCAGTGCTGTATGAGTTTGAGCAACCAAGCACTGAACCAACCAAGCACTGAACCAACCAAGCACTGAACCAACCAATCACTGAACCAACCAATCACTGAACCTACCAAGCATTGAACCAACCAAGCACTGAACCAACCAAGCACTGAACCAACCAATCACTGAACCAACCAATCACTGAACCAACCAAGCATTGAACCAACCAATCACTGAACCAACCAATCACTAAACCAACCAATCACTGAACCAACCAAGCACTGAACCAACCAAGCATTGAACCAACCAATCACTGAACCAACCAATCACTTGAACCAACCAATCACTGAACCAACCAAGCATTGAACCAACCAATCACTGAACCAACCAATCACTGAACCAACCAATCACTTGAACCAACCAATCACTGAACCAACCAAGCATTGAACCAACCAATCACTGAACCAACCAATCACTGAACGAACCAATCACTGAACCAACCAATCACTGAACCAACCAACTACTGAACCAACCAAGCTGATCCAGCTGATTTCACTAACAAGGTTCTCTACTTCTCTACTCTCTAAATTAGTGGGTGTAGTGCTTGGTTGACATGAAAACCTGCACCCTCTTGGCACAAGTTTGATACCACTGGTCTGATTACTTCTCTGTCTCCCGGACCGCTTAGTTATCCTGCTAGTCATGAAACTTGTAACTCACCTGATACTAGATGATGAAAAGATGGGAACCCTTTGTGTTGGAAGTTAGTTTTTGTCCTTAATCATTTGTCATAAATCAGTTGAAAAACAATTACGGTATAGAATAATTCATGAATCATACATGACAAATCAACACAATATTATGAATAAAATATGTCAGTACAGTGGTGACATTGCTGTTTATAACATAACTCAATTAAACTTATAGAAATGTTTACTTAGTTCAATTATGAGCTCATTCCCCGAATCTCCCTGCGTTTCACGTTGTTGTTTACTTTACTGTCAAAATCCTCCATTTCCAAACCTGAGAGACACAACCTATTATCAACCAACACATTGCTAAAGTTCCATCTGAGGGCTTTAGAAAACATGGCTCAGTTTATCAAACAGAAAGCTGATGAGGAAAATTGCTTGCAGATTGAGAGGAAAACAAGAGGGCATTGTTTGAAATGCAAAATAAACTGGACTATCCATTCCCCTGATACAGCATGAGTACTGCAATTTGATTGGTTTAAAGGATGTTGTGGTTACAATTTGATAGATTCTGTGTACATTGTCACCCATGCAATAGTACATGTGAATGTACAGACAAGTGTGTTTATATGGATTTACAGATTGCGCCACTTCCTTAAAATGATTACTTGGAATCATTTTAGTAATTCATGCATCTTCCTATCAGCATAGTTAAAAAGCTGCACACTGTGAGCCAAAATAGAGACAGACAGACAGACAGACAGATGAAAAGAAATAAAGACTAAGCAAGATAGAAATGGCCTTCCAGATGACTGTAGAGCATACAGAACCTAATAATCGAACCATGGCACTTCTGTGAGACGCACCGGTCCACAGCTATTGATGTTATTGCACTATGAGTACAAATGGCCCTGGTAGACACTGTCAGTACAATGGTTTGTCATTCAGACACCAGATGATGTGTACAATAAGAATCTGACAACAAATTGGCAGCATTGGGCCGCTGTTATCACCATGCTGCCTCTGTCCTTCCACACTCAGAGTAAGAAAGAAAAGGAAAGAAAGAAAAAGAAAAAAAGAAAGGGAGAAAGAGATGAAAAATGTGTCCTTTAAAGAACACACAAACAGGATTCCCGGTGTCGTAACAGTAACACATATGCTTAAAAAGACTCAAGAGCACAAAACACATGGTTTGATTATAACATTTTCTTTTAAAACACACAGGGGAACCAGGCAAGAGGTTAAATATTGTGACATCCTTCGTTAAGCACATCACAATCGTCAAACCCCTTTGTCTTCAGGATGAAGAGACATGGATGTCTCTTCCATTGTATTTGTGACATATATCCGAATCTGGGGTCATCAAATATCATACAGTGGACTGACTGAGTGTTCCTCTCTCATACTTTCCAAAGGGAAACTTGGTTTGGAACTGGTTTGTATAATTAGTGACGCCCCTCGATGGAGTCTGACCACAGTTTCAAGTGTTGATGGGAAACTGAGGATTTTATTGGAAACCTTGTACAACATACAAAAAGTGTTCTAATCAAATGAATAGAATGTTCAACTGAACAACATCAATTATGAGAAAAATAAGAAACTCTTGGTGTACTTTTAAACATAAATACTAATCTCCTTTGTAGTTAACAGTAGTGGCATCTAGAAACATAAACAGTAATACCTACAGAACTGTAACATTGTCTTGATGCAGTGCTTACAACCCAGGAGGTTTGAAAGGGTATATATGAATGTAATAAGTTCCATGACTGACAACTGAATGAAGATGATACAGTTATTCTGTTTTACAATCTTTGGAGTTTTCTGTCAGTCTAGCTCATAACATAAGAGCTCCACTACATGAAAACATGAGTTTGCAGAGTTTGAGATAGCAGCACCATAGTGGGAAGGCCAATAGCTCGATGCTGGATCCAGCTGAAGGGGCATATTGATACACAGAGCAATCTTAGCCAGACTATCGTGCAGAAAGTGAAGAAACTGCCACAATTTCAACAGTGTTTACACAGGAACCAAACTGAGGTTGGGGAAAAGGGACGACAGAACAAATATTAGTTTTTCAGAGACTCTAGCTGCTGAACATGCCTGTAAGTCTACAGCAACACTTTTCTGCCTTTTCTTTAGGTTTTAAATATAGGTGGCAATAAACTGACACGACAGGGAGAGGTAGCGATAGGTTGTAAACTGCCATGACAGGGCTGGCTGTCTTTCTATTCAGGAAGACAGGTTCATTTGTCTCTCAACAGATCCCTTCCCAGTGCCAGCAGGAAGGAACAACACGCATTTAAGTATTTTCCTTTCTCTGACCCATGACTTGAGACTCCAGGGCTCCTCAACTAGACAGGATTGAGGGGGAAAATCTTTTCAGCAGGTCCAAAAATGTCTTACTGTCAGCACACTGGTTGTGTTGAGTCCCTGACTTGTCAACAGTCTGTTTGTGGGTCTGTGTACATGTGTGTGGTAGAAGTGGGGTTACTAAGTGAACCCCAGGCCTGACTAGAGGTCAGCCAGGAATCACACAGTCTCTCTGTCTGGAACACTGCTGTATACGATTGGAATATCTAAAATATACAAAACTTTATATATTGTAAACTTTGTCAGCTGTATTTTCAATGAGGCAACATTTTCATGTCGACGTTTGTGAATTGAAGCCTATGATGGTATTGTAATATTAACAAGGCCATTACAAATGAAAGAAGAAACAGAACAAAAGACAAAAAGAGTGATGCTCCAGAGAACTGTGAGAAGACAACCTACACAACCTAATAATCAAACCATGGCACTTCTGTGAGAAGCACCGGTCCACAGCTATTGATGTTATTGGACTAGGAGTACAAATGACCCTGCTAGACACTGTCAGTACAATGGTTGGTGATTCAGACACCAGATGATGTGTACAATAAGAATCAGATGAGAATCACAACAAATTGGCAGCATTGAGCCGCTGTTGTATCCCTGTGCCGCCTCTGTCCTTCCACACTCATAGCCAGCCATCAAGTTTTTATTTTTCAGTCAGGTGGCTCAGTGGTTAAGGGGTTTGGCTCATGATCGAAAGGTTGTGAGTTCAATTCCTGGCTGTGGCTATATGATGTCATGTCTTTGGGCAAGGCACTTCTCCCTACTTGCCTCAGGGGGGATGTCCATGTACTTGCTGTAAATCGTGTCTAATAAATTGCATGTCAAATGTAAATGTAAATGATTAGAGAAGGTAAGGACCGATGGACTGTTGGGTGGACCAACAGCAGGCAGATGGTTGATACTGAAAGGCGGGGGGGAACGACTAATATCCTGTTTGGAGAGAGAACGTGTGCACAGGATGAAAGTGGAAGGAGGACAAAATCCATTCCCATTTCATCCAATTCCATTTCACAAGCATCCCTGTCTGAAATAAAGGCCCATCGTACACAGTGTACATTCATTCATCCATGGAATACACTGGAGAGGCTGCTGCAGGAGATCGGAAAAAAGGCAGCGCAAGAATCGGTTCCACGTAACTGTGGTATTTCACCTGAGTGCATTGCGATTGTTTTGTTAGAGGATCAGAGGAGGCTGAGCAGGGCCGGGGAGAGGGGCGGCCATCGGTGTTAGGCTTTAACATTTTTGCCAGACATCAGGAAAAAAGATACATTGCCACCTTACACTGCTGACTGTTTTCATGCATTTTTAATTCTGACGGCGTCCGTAAGGCAGGTGAGAGAACAGGAGGCTCCAGGCGACAGTAGTTAGAAGAAGCTCAGGTGATTTATCGACTGCCACAGCCTTCACACAAGGTCATGAGGCTTGTTAAAGCTAAAGACATACAGTATTACAATAAACAAGGTTTTTTGTCATTCCCTTCAAGCCTTTTGGATGTAAGTATTTTCATACACTTAACTCAATGTTGATTGCAACCAACATTAGATTGCATTAAGGTGTAAGTATCTACATGCTAACTGTCATACACTATATTACCAAAAGTATTTGGTCACCCATCCAGCTGATCATTTGGATGGGTGACTAAATACTTTTGGTAATATAGTGTATTTGTTCTTAATTTATTATATGTAGTCGCTAGTTATTGAGCTAAGAAACGTGGACCTTGAAATTCCAGCTCCATAATTTCAGGCTGTTCTTAGTTCTTATTGTCCACCCAGTCACTTTCAATGGAGGAATGACAGTTGGACGCTGAGGAAGGCAGATGTTACACATGCAGTTTAAGAGTGTATTTACATACTCAAATCTCAAAGTAAGAAGCTGTACTTTGGTGAACAGCAACATAAGATGTTTACAGATCAACGAGTAACTTTCTTTCGTTGCTGCTTCAATGAAAAGAAACAGAAAAAATGTTGTGGACAGTAATGGGGTCTGGAACATTAACGTATCAGAATGGACAATAATGGAAGACAACCAACTATACTGTCAAACATCACCGTTATAAACACACAGTAAAAGGGATAGAGAAAAGGGGCTGAGCTGGACCCAAGAAATGAAAGAATATACCTAAAACACCCCTAATCTAAAGTGCCCTGCTTCAATTACCCCACTAGACTAGACTAACCCACACACAAACACAGCGCTCAGTTCTAACTAGTGTTCTTAGACAAAGTTATACCTACAGGTTGTGTAGCTATAGAGTGACTTACTAAGAACCCACTTTTCCCAGGGTCACAGGAACAAACAAAACACACAGGACAGGAACTAAACAACTACACAGAAAACAACCAAGTAGACAAAACTACACAAAACCACACAGCCACACATACTCACATGAAACAGAAATCACACAATGAGATGTAAGCTGAACTGAGTGGGGAATGTACAGTTGTGGTCAAAAGTTTACATACACTAGTGAAGATCATGTATGCCATGGCAATATAGGGTTTTCAATAAACTCTACAACTCTTATTTTTCTGTGATGGAATGATAAGGAGCACATATTTCTTTGTCACAAAAAACATTCATGAAAATTTTTTCTTTTATGAATTTATTATGGGTCTTTTGAAAATGTGACAAAATCTGCTGGGTCAAAAATATACATACAGCAATGTTAATATTTGGTTAAATGTCCCTTGGCCATTTTCACCTCAATTAGGCGCTTTCGGTAGACATCCACAAGCTTCTGGCAAGCTTCTGGTTGAATCTTTGACCACTCCTCCTGACAGAATCGGTGCAGTTCAACTAAATTTGTTGGTTTTCTGAGTCGGACTTGTCTCTTCAGCACAGTCCACATATTCTCTATGGGGTTTAAGTCAGGACTTTGGGAAGGCCACTCTAAGACCTTAATTCTAGCTTGATTTAGCCATTCCTTCACCACTTTTGATGTATGTTTGGGGTCATTGTCCTGTTGGAACACCCAACTACGTCCAAGACCCAACTTTCTGGCTGATGATTTTAGGTTTTCCTGCAGAATTTGGAGGTAGTCTTCCTTCTTCATTATTCCATTTACTTTCTGTAAAGCACCAGTTCCACTGCCAGCAAAACAGGCCCACAGCATAATACTACCACCACCATGTTTGACGGTAGGTATGGTGTTCTTGGGGTGAAAGGCCTCACCTTTTCTCCTCCAAACATATTTCTGGTCATTGTGGCCAAAAAGCTCAATTTTAGTTTCGTCTGACCACAGAACTTTCCTCCAGAAGGCCTTGTCTTTGTCCATGTGATCAGCAGCAAACTTCAGTCGAGCCGTAAGGTGCCGCTTCTGGAGTAATGGCTTCCTTCTTGCACGGCAGCCTCTCAGCCCATGGCGATGTAGAACACGCTTGACTGTGGACACTGACACATGTGTTCCAGCAGCCTCCAACTCATTGCAGACTTGCTTTTTGGTGGTTCTTGGTTGACTCTTGACCAACCTGACCAATTTTCTCTCAGCAGCAAGTGATAGCTTGCGTTTTCTTCCTGATCGTGGCAATGATACAACTGTGCCATGCACTTTATACTTACAAACAATTGTTTGCACAGTTGATCTTGGGACCTGCAACTGCTTTGAAATGGCTCCAAGGGACTTTCCTGACTTGTTCAAGTCAATGATGCGCTTTTTCAGATCCGTGCTGAGCTCCTTAGACTTTCCCATTGTAGTATTTCTGGCTGAGTCTAGTGAATGTGTCAAACAAGCCCTATTTACATGGACTGAAAGAAGTCACCAGCTGGAGTCAATCATAATCACTCGTAAGAAGTTAGGAGGCCATGCCAAAAAGCAAATTGGATTGAAACAACTTTTTCTACATCACCAAATTGGTAATTCAAGGTGCTGTATGTATATTTTTGACCCAGAAGATTTTGACACATTTTCAAAAGACCCATAATAAATTCGTAAAAGGACCATTTTTCATGAATGTTTTCTGTGACAAAGAAATATGTGCTCCTTATCATTCCATCACAGAAAAATAAGAGTTGTAGAGTTTATTGAAAACCCTATATTGCCATGGCATACATGATCTTCACTAGTGTATGTAAACTTTTGACCCTAACTGTATGTCCAGTGTGTCAGTGTGGTGGAAAACAAAAATCCTCTTCAAGAGAATCAATTGACTGTGTTCTTATACTAGGACAGGTGTCTGCTGACCAAGGAGCCCCGCCAGGAACACCAAGGAGCCCCACCAGGAACACCAAGGAGCCCCGCCAGGAACACCAAGGAGCCCCGCCAGGAACACCAAGGAGCCCCACCAGGAACACCAAGGAGCCCCACCAGGAACACCAAGGAGCCCCGCCAGGAACACCAAGGAGCCCCACCAGGAACACCAAGGAGCCCCACCAGGAACACCAAGGAGCCCCGCCAGGAACACCAAGGAGCCCCACCAGGAACACCAAGGAGCCCCACCAGGAACACCAAGGAGCCCCACCAGGAACACCAAGGAGCCCCACCAGGAACACCAAGGTGCCCCACCAGGAACACCAAGGTGCCCCACCAGGAACACCAAGGAGCCCCACCAGGAACACCAAGGAGCCCCACCAGGAAAACTGGGAACTCTGGGTAAACCACAGGAAGAAGAAAACACAAAGGCACGTAGAGGAAACCTGCATGCGTTACAAACATCTATCTGTATTTCTTGCTTAGACAAATCTAATGTATATCATTAATTACAGTGCTCTGCATCCAGCACTGGTCCCAGTCCCCTACCACTAACCCCTGCTCTGCATCCAGCACTGGTCCCAGTCCCCTACCACTAACCCCTGCTCTGCATCCAGCACTGGTCCCAGCCCCCTACCACTAACCCCTGCTCTGCATCCAGTGCTTCTACCAGCCCCCTACCACTAACCCCTGCTCTGCATCCAGCACTGGTCCCAGTCCCCTACCACTAACCCCTGCTCTGCATCCAGCACTGGTCCCAGTCCCCTACCACTAACCCCTGCTCTGCATCCAGCACTGGTCCCAGCCCCCTACCACTAACACTTGCTCTGCATCCAGCACTGGTCCCAGTCCCCTACCACTAACCCCTGCTCTGCATCCAGCACTTCTACCAGCCCCCTACCACTAACCCCTGCTCTGCATCCAGCACTGGTCCCAGTCCCCTACCACTAACCCCTGCTCTGCATCCAGTGCTTCTACCAGCCCCCTACCACTAACCCCTGCTCTGCATCCAGCACTGGTCCCAGTCCCCTACCACTAACCCCTGCTCTGCATCCAGCACTGGTCCCAGTCCCCTACCACTAACCCCAGCTCTGCAGCCAGTGCTTCTCCCAGCCCCCTACCACTAACCCCTGCTCTGCATCCAGAAAATAAGCTTCCTAATAATTATGCACACCTTCCAAATTATACAAATACATCCAATAAACATTCAAGTTTATATAGCTTAAAATATGCAAAGGATGATATGGTCAAAATACTCCCCCCTAGCCTAATAATTAGTAGTGCACACAGTGTAGGTAGGTGTCTATGTACTTAGTCAATGAAATCAACAGCACACGTTTTCCCTTCAAATCCACAGCTCCAGTTTTGTCTTCAAATCCAGTAAATCCAGTTTGAGAAGCCAGACGTCCCAGCATGTTCTGCATTGTCATCCTTAGAATCATCCGTTTTCCTGGGTTATTCATGAGTGAAGACAGGTGGAGGATTTCAAGGTAAGGTGAGCGTGTGAATAGGAACTGCAAGGATAGTAGAATTTAGCAGAGTGAGGAAGGAGAGAATGATATTGGCCTTTATGAATCTATTTCTAGAGAAATGGATGTTGTCTGGACAAAAACATCGTCTCAGTCCCCCCAAGTGCCAAAGTTGCAACATTCTCCCTGACACAAGGCAGCCTCGACTATCAGATGTTCATTTTGTATTTTTTATTTTCATTCCATTCTCAGCGTCATTTGGATCTATTGTTCTACTCTCTGCTCAGTGTTTTTTTTAGGGTGTCGAATCTCTTTGCAGCAGTTTGTCAGAAGGGTGCAGGAAAAAGATGTGCAAGAAGCACAAAGCAGAACTCCAGCAGGCCCTGAGGGCCCCACAGGCCATATTTTAAAGAGGTTGGAGGGTGAATATAGAAGTGCATCGTATATTTCTGCTTTTGCCTTGTGCATCCAAGAGTCTGGAACTGTCTGACTTAATGCTAATATGCTTGCTCTGTCATGCTTATACAGTGTTCTCAGACCTGGTGTTACTGCATATTAAGATTAAGAACCTACATTTGGTAATACCATGTCCCAGAGGGCCCAAATTCACTGGAGCTTTAGCATATGAATGAGCGCAAGTAAATGCAAATACTTTTTCGGAAAACTTTGTCTTATCTTGTGTTTTTTTTTTCTTTCTGCTTTTTCCTAAGCGCCACAGAAACGTATCCAAACATAAATCTATCTCATCTCCAAGCTTGGTGTCTCTGCCTGTAGATAGCTTTTGTTCATGGCTGGCTGGCCTTACATTGTCTGCTTAGTGATTGGCAGAGTGTCCAGCAGGCCAGTTCCTTGAAGACTCCCCCTGTACCGTCTAGAGGTCCACTGCTATTGATTTCCTGCTTGTGCTCACTGCTTGACCTGCCAATCAATGGTCAGAACAGTGGGATTTCATTGGGAGTAAGCTGACGACGTCTGCTGGCAGACATGTAACTGATGGTACCGAAGGAGCAACACATATCAAAAAAAGAAAGATGGCACAGTGACAAAGAGACAGAAAAACACTACCAAGAGAAGTAACGATTTTTGGAGTTACTGTCAGAAAAAGTCAAGTTAATCTTGAATTAAACGTCTTGAGGTATTCCTTACTGTATACATTGAACAAATTGAATCAAATACAATCAGTTTGGAGAAGACCGCCTGGCACCAGACCATGATTTGGTCGAAGTTATTTCTTTTCTGTGCAAGCAGTGTGACTCACCACACAGTACTTGTTCTATTCAAGTACCAAGTGATTAGTTGCGAAGAATAATCTTCAAAGATTCATCTGCACCACAACACTGTGGACTGTGAAACTATTGAGAAACCTTACCGCTGTGTTTCAGTGTTCAATTGACAAGCTTGACTCTGAGGGGTCTGAGATGTGTGGTCTCCATATGTAATGCAGTGATTTTAGGGTAAACCCACAACCTTGAATCAATGAAATCCAAAAGACAAACCAATTCTGGTTGAGTTTATTCAAATGAAGACAGCCTAGTTTACACTCTTTTGGTTTGGCTTTCATAGTCCACCAAAAATGGATTCTTTGGTTATTGAGATGAGAATTTGCAGTGGCAGGGGGTTACATACATGACATACATTTGAATTGATATCAGTCTGAACCTTTTGCTGTCAACTGAAGTTGGTTCTCTTCATTTCCATACATAAGATCTATATTGAACCCATGGTTACAGATATGCAGCACCCAGCAAAGCAGAACTAGTTGGAGCACAAAGGATCCAGAGCTTAAGTGCCATGTCGCTTTGGTGAATATTAACATTGTGTGGCCAAAATAGTGTCAAATGAGGACATACCTGTGGCAGCAGCCAATCTTTTTGTGAAATTAAAAAAACATGAACTGGATAAAATATTTAATTAGAAATAATTAAACCAAAGCTGATTTTGAAAATGTAACAATAGACTCTGGGTTTTTAAGAACAGAATTAAAGCTGAGTTACCTTTTACAAATGTGGCTATTTTAGTTTATGTTTGACACAGTTCGAACCAAAATATCCCTCCCTCCCTCCCTCCCTCCCTCCCTCCCTCCCTCCCTCCCTCCCTCCCTCCATACCTCCCTCCCTGCCTCCCTCCCTCCCTCCCTGCCTCCCTCCCTCCCTCCCTCCCTCCCTCCCTCCCTCCCTCCCTCCCTCCCTCCATACCTCCCTCCCTCCCTCCATACCTCCCTCCCTCCCTCCCTCCCTCCTGGTGACTATCTTTACGTGTAGGTATTGTTTATACATACTTCAGATTTGTATAAAATATAAAATAATAATCATATCTATCTAATCTATTTTTTCATTTAAGTTCCGAATATGTTTATTTTTTGCACCATCCTGGTTGGTTACTTACATGACAAATAAAAAACTATTCTGAATGATTCTCACAGATGTCAGATTGACTTCATATTACCGTTAAAGCTTTGTATGTTTTGGCTGCTATCAAGATGTAAAATGTAAATGAGCCTTTCAAACACATTATTTACCCTGCCTCTAAATGAAGTTTATTATTTGAGAACCAAATCTACTTAAACCTGAATTTAACAAAACATGGGATACATTAAATGTATTCAGAATCTATACAGTATTCCATAATCTATTTAAAATGGAAATTAAATGTAGCATAATTTATTAGCAACATTCTAAGCTGTTCTGTTTGTGAAAGTACATGACATTTTCATGTAGTTTTCTTTTGAATTCCTTTTTAGAATTTAATACAAAATAAAATAAACTGTTTTGCTTAAGGACAACATAGTCTGTAAATTACATCCTGACATAGTTAACAGAGTTAAGCAAGACAACATAATAAATGTTTCATGAGCTTGTTGTTGTAATGGCTGCTTCCACCCCATTAATGTGTCTCACTCTAATCCTTATGGACCAACAATCATTAAATATATATACATCTCCATAAATACATTAATGCAGTGCTGATCTTTGCCGAGAAGACTGATGTTTCAAGCTAAATTGAAAACTTTATGTTCAAATCTGACAGAGTGTCTGATACAACAAAAGTTGTAACAGAAGAAGAAAGTCAATATCTGCAGATTGTTCATTTTTATACTGAAGACAGAAAACACAGCGATAAGAAACAGCTGGTAGACAGAGACAAGAAACAGCTGGTAGACAGAACAGATGCTTTTATCCAGAGAGACTTACAACAAGTACAGGGACATTCACCCTGAGGTAAGTAGGGTGAAGTGCCTTCACCAAGGACACAACATCAAGTTGGCACAGCCAGGGTTTGAACCGGGTACCCTCTGATTACTAGCACGGCTCCATAACCACTCAGCCACCTGATCCCCTACAGGTGGATAGAAAAGGCAGTCCTGGTAGATGATGTCATCCATGTTCTATGGTTGCTCACTTCTGCCACAGTGAATTCTATATTTGTTAATCTTGCATAGTGAATAAACCCCATTCTGATTGATTCTGATTCTGATTCTGATTCTGATGGTCCTGACAGCTTTCCTGAAGGTCTAAAAGATGGAGTCCAAACCAACAGGA